>CALYLW010000819.1:273321-438308 GCA_944989445.1 Ampullaceana balthica | reverse complement strand
GTGACGTCTATGTATATATATTTGTTCAAACAGAAATAGTTTTTGAAATGAACATTATTTACAAAAGCGAAGTCGAGAAAACACACACACACACACACACACACACACACACACGCACTAAAACACACACGTGCGCATAGTAATTGGGAGAATGACATTTAATTGTGTCTGTGTTAAGATCGTTCAATGTTTCCTTTGTTATTCATTTAACCCGCCTTAATCCAAACCAAAAAAGTCACTTGTGGAAGATTCCCCTGACCTAACGAGGAGACGACAAGTGGACATAAACCTGCCAAAGAATACAAATGCCAACTTCCTTGACACACAAGATGTCTTCATTTCGGTTGTGGGTTTTTGGTGGTTTTTTTTTGTGTTGTTGGTGTTTGCTCCCCGTGCGCTTGTCGTGGGTGTGTTGGAGCGTGTGGTGAGATGTGACAGGGCGACTTGTTTGAATGCTGGGAATCTGGGGGATCGACATGGTGGACAATGTCAGGGTCGAGATGTAGCAGTGTGTAAAGGGTTAAAAGTAAATATAGCGGTGTGTAAAGGGTTAAAAGTAAATATAGCGGTGTGTAAAGGGTTAAAAGTAAATATAGCGGTGTGTAAAGGGTTAAAAGTAAATATAGCGGTGAGAAAAGGGTTAAAAGTAAATATAGCAGTGTGTAAAGGGTTAAAAGTACATATAGCTGTGTGTAAAGGGTTAAAAGTAAATATAGCGGTGAGTAAAGCGTTTTAAAAAATATAGCAGTGTGAAAATGGTTAAAAGTAAATATAGCAGTGTGTAATGGGTTAACAGGAAATATTGCAGTTTGTAGAGGGTTAAAAGTAAATATAGCAGTGTGTAAAGGGTTAAAAGTAAATATAGCGGTGAGTAAAGGGTTAAAAAGAAACATAGCAGTGTGAAAAGCGTTTTAAAAATATAGCAGTGTGAAAATGCTTAAAAGTAAATATGCCAGCGTGTAATGGGTTATCAGGAAATATGGATGCATGCAAAGATCTAAGTTTACTATAGGAGTGTGTAAATGGTTAACTTTAAAAATAATTGTTGAGCGCGTAAAAATACAGTCTTATTAATGTGTGAAAGGGTTACAATTAAATATAATCTTGTGTAAAGGGTTGAAATAACCTCATGAAAAAAGATATTTCCCCAAAAAAATTAATTCACCAAAGAGCTTGAGAAGAAATGATTAGTTTGATACGTTATAGCTTAATATTAGATATTTGTTATATATAAATATTCCACCGTTAGGTTCACGGTTAGGGTTAAAAATTGTGTGTTAGGGTTAAGAATCTTGTGTCGGGGTTAAGAATCTTGTGTTAAAGTTAGGGATCTCGGGCTAGAGTCAGGGTTAGGGATCTCGGGTTAGAGTCAGGGTTAGGGATCTCGGGTTAGAGTCAGGGTTAAGGATTTAGGATAAGAGTCAGGGTCAGGGATCTCGGGTTAGAGTCAGGGCTAGGGATCTCGGGTTAGAGTCAGGGCTAGGGATCTCGGGCTAGAGTCAGGGCTAGGGATTGTAACGATAACTTTATATTTCTTTTATGTAGGCGTTCTCACAATAATTAATCTTGTGTACAATAATTCACTGAAGAATTGGTTTATCCAAAACAACTTTAATATATATATATATATATATATATATATATATATATATATATATATATATATATATATATATATATATATATATATATATATATATACAGATATAATTTGAGGTAAATATAACGTGGAAATCTTGAATCGTTCATTACACAACCTTCCTCGACGGAAGTCTACACACAACTGTTCGCCCAACACTTTCAACCAATAGAAATGCTCCTTTCTTCCCGCGTCCACCATTCATGTGACCTTACGTCACAAAATTATGTTAATCAGATGTGACAGGGATCTCGGGCTAGAGTCAGGGTTAGGGATCTCCGGTTAGAGTTAGGGCTAGGGATCTCGGGTTAGAGTCAGGGCTAGGGATCTCGGGTTAGAGTCAGGGCTAGGGATCTCGGGCTAGAGTCAGGGCTATGGATCTCGGGTTAGAGTTAGGGCTAGGGATCTCGGGTTAGAGTCAGGGCTAGGGATCTCGGGTTAGAGTCAGGGCTAGGGATCTCGGGCTAGAGTCAGGGCTAGGGATCTCGGGCTAGAGTCAGGGCTAGGGATCTCGGGCTAGAGTCAGGGCTAGGGATCTCGGGTCAGGTAAGAAGGATGAAATGGTTAGGATCCTAGGAGGAGAATTCGTTGGTTGTCCTCATGTTGGGTAACGTCTTAAGTTGCAACTACAACAACAGTTAGGACAAGGGGGGTGGTTGGGTGGGGGTGGGGGGAGTAAGGTGGTTGGCGACGACAGCAGGTTTCAGGGGTCTGACGTCGGCTGTTTACGAGCAGGATTTCAAAGATGACCAGCGAATGTTTTCCTCGTTGACATGACACGGCCGACATGTGTGTAACATGTCACGTCTGCTGACACACATCGTTAGGAAGGCGGACAGCTGATGGGCTGTGCGTACGCAACTGACTGTTCATGTGCACACAACTTACTGTTCATGTACACACAACTGAAAGTTCATGAACACGACTGACTATTGTATTTTAGTCGTGTACTACGTCTAAATAAAACTTTTTAATTTGACTTTTCCCCATTAAGTGAAGAAGAAGGCTGTTTAGGGGAAAGTACCTCTTTTATGTGAGAGAACTTTGTGGACCGGCAGCATCCGTAATAAAGTTGGCATATATGATGAAGGTAGCTCACATGATGAAAGGTAAGTCACATGATGAAAGGTAGCATGCATGTTGATGGTAGCACACATGATGAAGGTAGCACACATGATGAAGGTAGCATGCATGTTGATGGTAGCATACATGATGAAGGACATGATAAAGGTAGCAATGGTGATGAAGGTAGCATTAATGATTAAGAAGACATCCAAAATGAAGGGGCATCCAACATAAAGGCGGCATCCAACTTGAAGGGGGCATCAAACATGAAGAAGCATCCAACATAAAAGGGGGCATCGAACATGAAGGGGGTATCCATGAAAGAGGTAGAAGCTGCAGAAATTTTTGTCACCTGAGAGTAAACCAAACAACTGATTGATGACGTCACCTGTGACAACTGAAAACACAACTCGTTACAAGTAATGATGTAATAGAGTCTCTCATAGGTTAACATTTTTTTGGTGTAATGTGTGATCATTTTTAAATCCCGTATATTAACTTCGAAATCTTGTCGTTCGTCGTCGGGCAGGCTGAAATTTTGCACATAGACTCGTGTCACCTAACAATGCATAGTATCAAAATCTCAGATTGATCGAATGTACAGTAATTAAATTAAAGCATTTTTATTTTATCTCTATATAAGTCAATGTAGCGTCTGTTGTTTGTTCGCAGGCGGGCGGAAAAACAAAAGTCACAAATGACACACTTCCCGTGATGCTATCGAACTGAAATTTTGCACATAGACTCGTATCACCTAACAATGCATAGTATCAAAATTTCAGATCGATCGAATGTACCGTAATTAAATTAATGCATTTTTATTTTAACTCTATATAAGTCAATGTAGCGTCTGTTGTTTGCAATCACGTGTCCCTTGCTTGAGTTCACGCCAGCCATCGAATACCACATCTCCCCCTCCCCCGGTTTTACAGCAAGGGGAGATCAGTCGGTTTCAATCTGTAAAGGTTTGTCGCGTTTGAACATAATCAATACTTTTAGTTATGTCTCAGATATAAGTGATTTATAGTCAAAAACTTTGCTTTTACGGGGTTGTTTAATTTAATCCCTTATATTAACTTCACCGTCTTGTCTCTCTGTCTCTCTCTCTTCCTGTCTGTCGCGGTCCCGCCCGTCCGCGGAAAATTTTGCACATAATCTTGTGTCACCCAACAATGAATTGTGTCAAAATTTCAGATCGATCGAATGTACCTTAATTAAACTAATGATTTTTTAGTTTATCTCTATGTATCTCTATGCAGCATGTCTACTATAGTTGATCTCCACGGTTACTGGAATTTCACTCCAGCCCTCGATGTCACGGGGGTCTGTCTCGGTCTGTCGCGCGGTGCGTATTATATGAAACATAATCAATATTTTTAGTTATGTCTCATGTATAAGTTTTTACGGGTTGTTTTTTTCTTTTTCTTCTCAAACAGTGAGAGCCACATCCTTGATTAGACCCAGTGCCCAACATCTTGACCCAACGACTGGTCTATCTCTACACCTCGCTCTCTCTATCTCTCTTTCTTTCACTCTCTTTCTGTCTCTCTCTCACCCCTACCCTAACACACTCTTTCTCCCCCTACTCCTTAAGACTTAAGACCACATGAAGGTGGACAGTTACAAGTAGAACTCTATCCCGGAGAGATAAAAATATAAAAAAATCTTTGAGCGAAATCGAGGAGAGAATTCCGCGGGCTTGCGGAAGGGGGGCGCACTGATGGTAATGTTGAATCTATGGAGAGTTGTCCCGCGTCCCAGGGCGTCCATAGAGACAGTTTTATGGTCCGGAGCAGATTTATGGGAGGAGAATTCTGTTGGGGTGAAATCGCTTGGAGACGGGCCCTCGATCGTGATGTTGGCCTGAGTCGAGAGATTGGAGATTGTTCATTCAGAGATCAGCTCAGAGTGTGTGTGTGTGGAGGGGGGTGAGGGAGGGCAGACGATCTAAATGGGTATAGCTTTTTTTTTCTTCTTTTTTTTTCTTCATCTTCCGTAGTTAAGACAACGAGAGAAGGAATTAGCGACATGGGGTAACGAGGGAATAAAACACTTAATATTCATGGAGTGTGTTAGTCAAGGCAGACCCAGGGTTTAGGTGCGTGGAATCTAAGAGTCTGCATGGAATTGGGGGGGGGGCGCTGTAAGCACAGGGTGCTGTAGGCTTAGGGCGCTGCAAAGATCGGCTCGGTCGGGGTGGTGGTGGTATTATTATGAAAATTGCCTGTGATTAGCGTGATCTGCCGTGTACGTCGTTTTGCCGTGTTATAACGTACTGAAAGGCATATCGTTATGTAGATGCCTGTCTTAGTTGGATGATCTTTAGATGGTGTGGTGTCCAAAAGGGGATAAAGATCATCAAAGTGCCCGCCATAAGATCTTTCGCGGCGTAGTTTAAATTTTTGTTGGTCCCTGCTTTCGGCCTTCGGTCAGAAGTCACAAAGCCAATCGATTTGTTGCAACCGTTACTCATTATCGTGAGACGTATAATTGTCACGGTATGACACATGACAGAATGTTTGCTAGCATTGTGCGCACCTGCATGTGATTGATGAATATTCCATCATCTTCCACTGAAAAAATACTATTAGAATTGAACGCATTTATCTAGAATGTTTATGAAAAGTGTAATGATAATACTCCATCTCTGTTGTTACAACTTACTTTATCATCTTTAAAAAATTTATTTTTAAAAAATATATTTTTTAATCGAGTAATTATTATTTGTCTTCGTTTATTCATGAATGTTTTGTCTTGTCTTATCTATACAGGCGCTCCTTCTACACAGAAGGACGTCCTACGTACTGGTGAGAACGTACTGGCAAGTGACGCAGCATCACAGCCCACGTCTATGAGGGACCACGCTATTCCCAGCCGCCATTTGTTTCCCTAACTAGTGTCAGGTACCCCTTCGGAGTTCGTTGGACAACCTTGGCCCCGGAAACAAATCCCTGCCTTCAAAGAGATTCAAACCCGTGACACTCGGTACGCCATTCGAGAGCTCATGCAAAGTAAACTAGTTTTAAAACATTTAAAAGATTTTCTATTACTGTTATTATAATCATTATTATTGTTTCCTTAAAAAATTCGAAGGAATTTTCAATTACCAACTTTTATTGCAAGTGTTTATAGTTTCGTTATGATTATATCTGGGTAACGGAACACTTACTAATTACTTTATATTCAAAGTTTAAATCTATTCAGAGTTTAAACTTTAGACGATGGAACAATGAAAAATTTCGATGAAGATTGATGCAAATTAGCGTCGAAACTAAAAGCGATGAACTTTATTTGAAGTGATTTTGATACATACAGACTCCAATAAGCACTGCGGCATGTTGAACGATGTTAACTGATGCAGACGACGTCGATGTGTTATGGACCTTGTCTTTTCATGGCTAAAATATATAAATAGATCTCCCGTGTATTCAGTTAAACCGAATACATTAAGATATTAATGAAACATTCGGGTATTGTGTGAGGTCTTGTCTCAACAGATATTTGTTATTTCTACGTTAAGCTGAGTCGACTTGACTGTAACAAAACCTTGTTTACAACTTCATTATGCTAAAACAAATTTTGATTACATATTGTGTGCTGAAAAACATCGTTTTACGAACACTTTCTAAAAATAGTAAAAATGCGTAATGGGATATGAAGTTTTCCGATGTCAGAAAAAATACCAATACACATCATTGTGGATTCCAGGTCGGGTTTTATTTAATACGAGCAACAAAGCCCGTCCAAAGACGTTCCGCAACCGTTCGGTGGCATGGTGTAACTCCCCTCTAACAGCCGTCTCGACCGGCATACATGTGCATCACGTCAAAAATACTATTCCTTATAGTTAAAATAAATAACTCGTAAAAACAGAGCTTTTGACTATAAATCCCAACGCGCATAACTCAAAATAAAGTCTTGGAAGAAATACTGCATCAAAAATAACTCGTTTTGAACGTCCGCGTAAATGTGTTCAATATAATTGACTGTAGGAGTCATATGTGTTTGAGGGACCAATCGCTATCGATGACCGCACGGAACATAGCCTTTTATTATATAGGATGACCACACCTGATGGTAAAGTAGAGTCGCCACCCCCAGCTCAACCGCCCCCCCCCCACACACACACTAAAATGTCGCTTGTTTACTCCACAACAAAAAAAGACTGATCAAGGAGAGCTCACCAACTTGGCAGACGGTCTTTGCCAGATAACTCAAAAAACAGCACGTGCAGAGAAATGACAGGTCAGAGGTCAGTTCTTTTGACCCCCCTCCCCTTCTCTCCTCCCACAGACCATGCAGACGATATATCACTGCACCCCATTCCGTCCCCTGCCCCTCGGCCAGCAAGCACGAATTGTTAGATATTAGTCTCCGTATTATTCATTGATAAATAGCCAGCAGAGAGCAGCGGGGACCTATGCAAATGTCTCATCGGAGCTCTCTCCCAAAGAAAAGTCGCCCAAAGACTCCCGATTGCTGCTCAGAGCCGCTCCCCCCCCCCTCCATTGTGGCGGCCGCTCGTGGCGCTCGGGCCATAAGTGCGCGCCTTGTAAACGTACGGGCCCGCGCCCCCGGCTTTTGTGGAAATCATGGCGCCCTTTGGTAGGACGGGGTCTGAGGATGATTGCATTTATCGCATAATATATTAGCCGAGCAGCACCCGTAGCACATAAATCTGTCGGAAGTGCAATAACGTCTGCGCGAGAATCGTCCGTGAATCACGGTCCATTCAACACGGGCCATAAACAATTCGCTCGCGGGGCCTAGTAGCCTCGTTTTTGTAGCATACCGTCTTGCTTGTTTACAAATCCCCGAGTAGTTTTGTTCTTTTTTTAAAAAAAAATAAAATTGGAGACGCAGAGAAATCTGGTTAGTTTCTGTTTCAACAAAAATAATGTTTTAGTGATTTGACGTAGGCCAGTTTGTAAACATATTTTAGTGTCAAGGTTTAGCGGGCGGCGAAATGTTCGAGGCGGTGGCGAGAGGAAAGACGGAAGATTTGGGGGGGGGGTGTTGTGGCCATCAATATATCGTCCTAACAATCAGATGAATATCACCGCGGCTGTAAATATTGAATCACCCATCACATTATCCCTTTGGCGATGTTTAACACAATTAAATACAATTAAGCCAAGAATATAGAATTATTTTTAGAGATATCTCCAGGGGGATTATGGGATTTGAACGTGTTTCTCGTGCAGTCTTTCATGAGCCCGTTAGAAACACTTTTTGAGACAAAATATATGAAAAATTTTGAAAAACCTCTCTCAAGTATGATGTTTGTTATTCAACAGTTAACAAATCGTAAATAGTATAATAGTACCTTACATGGAAAGCGTGACGTTAAATATTGTCAGTGAGTGAGACAAATCTTATCAATGATATTTTAATATGTCCATAGTGTTGGGCTGTGATATCTTAGCAAGTATATATATATATATATATATATATAACTATATAATTTGCAATTGTCACGCAAGTCAGTAGTGTCTGTCAGTCAGTCCTGAAAAACCAAATTACTGCACCAAAGCATCAAAAGGTGTACAAATTAAATATGCGTTGTAAAAACAATATTATATGACGTCATTGTTTTCGCTAATATTTTAATTTTGTAAAAGGAATCAATGTAAAAAGAAGATTTGATGATGGTTAATTATAAAATCAAAAAACAACGGGGGCGCCGTAGTCGCCCTGCAACCCCTATTATAAAATACTTTGTGTACATTTCAGAAAGTTTAATATTTCGTATTTATCAAACAAGGACAAGTTAGTTGGGCTTTTGAAAAAGGTCGGCACTGTAGACGCCTTTTAACGTTGTAATTTTTTATAAAATAAATAGATTTCAGCTGAAAACTTCCGTCATTTTTGACGGGTGTACGCTAGTATATATATATATATATACATAATGTATATCAATACAGTGTTCGACTGCTAGAAAACTTTAGAGTATAATGCAATAGACACAAAACTTTGGTAATACAAAAATACATAATTATATAAACGTCCATCAGTAGAAACAAAAAAGTATTTAAGGTATAGTCATGTCAAATTCTATCCAGCCTACCTTATCTCAGATATGATATTACCTGCACACTATCCAGCCTACCTTATCTCAGTTATGATATTACCTGCACACTATCCAGCCTACCTTATCTCAGATATGATATTACCTGCACACTATCCAGCCTACCTTATCTCAGATATGATATTACCTGCACACTATCCAGCCTACCTTATCTCAGATATGATATTACCTGCACACTATCCAGCCTACCTTATCTTAGCAATGATATTACCTGCACACTATCCAGCCTACCTTATCTTAGCAATGATATTACCTGCATACTATCCAGCCTACCTTATCTTAGATATGATATTACCTGCATACTATCCAGCCTAATATGATATCAACAGCAACATAAACTGTTATTCGGATGTGTGTATTGGTGAGTGCATTGGTGATTGCATAAGCTGACAAGGTTACAGAAATAAATTATTTATATGGCCTCGGGTTAAAAAAAAACCTAATTCAAAGAAATAAAATAAAAATTGATGGATTTATATGCCGTTTATTTCATGGAAAAGTTGACCATTTCCTGATTTTTACCTCGTTCGTTGCAGTCGCTGTTGTGTCGTTGTACTTTAGCTGCAGTCGCTGGTGGGTTGTTGTAGTTTAGCTGCAGTCGCTGGTGGGTCGTTGTACTTTAGCTGCATTCGCTGGTGGGTTGTTGTACTTTAGCTGCAGTCGCTGGTGGGTCGTTGTACTTTAGCTGCATTCGCTGGTGGGTTGTTGTACTTTAGCTGCAGTCGCTGGTGGGTCGTTGTACTTTAGCTGCAGTCGCTGGTGGGTTATTGTAGTTTAGCTGCAGTCGCTGGTGGGTCGTTGTACTTTAGCTGCAGTCGCTGGTGGGTTGTTGTAGTTTAGCTGCAGTCGCTGGTGGGTCGTTGTACTTTAGCTGCAGTCGCTGGTGGGTTGTTGTACTTTAGCTGCAGTCGCTGGTGGGTCGTTGTACTTTAGCTGCAGTCGCTGGTGGGTTGTTGTACTTTAGCTGCAGTCGCTGGTGGGTCGTTGTACTTTAGCTGCAGTCGCTGGTGGGTTGTTGTACTTTAGCTGCAGTCGCTGGTGGGTCGTTGTACTTTAGCTGCAGTCGCTGGTGGGTTGTTGTACTTTAGCTGCAGTCGCTGGTGGGTCGTTGTACTTTAGTTGCAGTCGCTGGTGGGTTGTTGTACTTTAGCTGCAGTCGCTGGTGGGTTGTTGTACTTTAGCTGCAGTCGCTGGTGGGTCGTTGTACTTTAGCTGCAGTCGCTGGTGGGTTGTTGTACTTTAGCTGCAGTCGCTGGTGGGTCGTTGTACTTTAGCTGCAGTCGCTGGTGGGTTGTTGTACTTTAGCTGCAGTCGCTGGTGGGTCGTTGTACTTTAGCTGCAGTCGCTGGTGGGTTGTTGTACTTTAGCTGCAGTCGCTGGTGGGTCGTTGTACTTTAGCTGCAGTCGCTGGTGGGTTGTTGTACTTTAGCTGCAGTCGCTGGTGGGTTGTTGTACTTTAGCTGCAGTCGCTGGTGGGTTGTTGTACTTTAGCTGCAGTCGCTGGTGGGTCGTTGTACTTTAGCTGCAGTCGCTGGTGGGTTGTTGTACTTTAGCTGCAGTCGCTGGTGGGTCGTTGTACTTTAGCTGCAGTCGCTGGTGGGTTGTTGTACTTTAGCTGCAGTCGCTGGTGGGTCGTTGTACTTTAGCTGCAGTCGCTGGTGGGTTGTTGTACTTTAGCTGCAGTCGCTGGTGGGTCGTTGTACTTTAGCTGCAGTCGCTGGTGGGTTGTTGTACTTTAGCTGCAGTCGCTGGTGAGTTGTTGTACTTTAGCTGCAGCGGCTGTTGTTGAACAATTATATATATATATATATGCATAAGTATTTATAACGTTTTATTCATTGACCAATTCTAAATTTATAATTTCAGTGCTGCCATAAGTCATTATGACTCACGGTCCAGTAAAGTCATAATTCATTATGACACATTGCCCAGTGTAGTCATAAGTTTTATGGGCTGGGTTTAGTAAAGTCATAAGTGTTTATGACTCGGGTGTTGAATCGGTTTCTTTTTAAATAACTTTTTGGTTCTGATTTTAACGGATATTTGTACTGTAATAACATGAGGATACTTGGCATATTCTAACTCTGAAAATATTTATTATTCATGATTTCACGACCCCAAACAAAAACTGATCAGATCCCCTTGTTCATTCCAATGCACTCATATAAGGTCCCCGCCCTACTCAAAGACAGCGCCCCTCCACCTGGTTCATGCAGCTGAAGGAATTCCATAAGTCCAACATTGTGTTATGTTTCTAAAGCCCACAAAAGCGCCACCATCTACATGTTGCCTTGATTTTAAGCTTTTATATTGGAGCTAAAAATTTCGAACGCCCCAAATGCTCCATGCGGGGCTTAGCCCCCCTCCCCCCACCACTCGCAGGGCATCAAGAACTTGCGAGATAAAAACAAGTTTATGAGCGAGACTGACATTGATGGAGAGCTCATTTTTTGCACTCCATTTCATGCGCACCAAGCTCTGGGTTTTTTCCCCTTGGCCCCGCTCCGCGCTTCCTTCGTACAATTTCCACGGTGTTCCCCATCAGACTAATGGGATCTTGGGGGAATCCATGTGTGACGTGTATCGGATATTGGTACAAAGTCACGTGCGAGTATTTAATGTCCCGTCGTGCTCTATTCCAACGTGATCTTGTTTGGCGAGCTAACGACCTTGTGTCTGCGCATGTTTCTCTGGTTACATCAGTATATATTTTTTAAAAATTATAACAACTTTAGCGTCTTGTTTTGTTATTTTAATATTTGTATTTGCATGTCTACATTCAAAAGGTTCATATTAAAAGCGATTTATTTTTGGCGTTTGGATTCACTCTTATGTATGTTGTACGGCTTAGCTCGTAGGTCAGGTTATCTGTGTGCCATCATAAGAGCATAATCTGGATCATATCTGGCCGTTGTTGCCAGAGTCGATTAACCAAACAGTATGGAGTTAACAAGGCAAACGTCCAACTGCGGGACCGTCCAGCCATCCGTGGGTTCTCGAAACATTTGTTGACTCGGGTGATGACAGAGCATTGGCCCCAAAATGTGCTACTTCAACACGTTTGACTACAGCCGGCATTTGAACTGTCGGCATTGGAAATGTCGGCGTTGCAGCCAAGCCCACTACCACCACCTTCTTCCAAAGCAGTGGCGCGTGTGCTGGCATCTCGTCTTGCGCCGGCCTTACCCGGGAGGCCAGGGTAACAGGACGGTCCTAAGCTCTAACATTGGTATACGACATCAGATGAACTATAAGATTGTCCAAGGACTAGACGGGGCTTCAATATTGTGGTACTAATTACAACGGATAAGTTATTTGCGAAACCACTAAAAACGCCGACAGTCGATAATATGCATACATTGTGGTGATACTAGATCGCAGGGATAAATGGTCAGTTAATGATGGTAGCGGTCAGTAGAGTTGGTCGAAAGCTCTGCAGTGATTGGGGAAGCGGATAGGCCAGTCAGCGCTATAGAACTGCGCACGAATATCTGTATGACGATCATGCCCCTATGCCTGCTGAGGCTTGCCGCAGGCTTTGCAAGCCGGGTCACAAGAGCCAAAGGCCCGACCCCCCAAAGTTCCTTAGTAAGGAGTAAGATATATATATATGTAAGAGGCCATTGTATCAAAACTATATAGCATCTGAATCTATGTAGAGTTCTGCTAAAATATTGAATTTTATTGGCGCTTACAAGAGGTTGGTCATTTAAGTGGTCCTACAAGAGGTTGGTCATTTTAATGGTCCTAGAAGTGGTTGGTCATTTTAGTGGTCGTAGAAGATGTTGGTCATTTTAGTGGTCCTACAAGAGGTTGGTCATTTTAGTGGTCCTTTCTAGAGTTTGGCAATTCATCAATTAAACTCTGAGACTTAATCACCGTTTTAAAAAAACATTAACTGAGAAATAGAATGAACTTTCAAATCTCTTTCAGTTGAGTAGCTGCAGTAGTTGTAATGCATTTTGAAGTATATTTTAGAAGCGTTAACTCTGCTCATCTCTGTTCATCCTTCAAAAAATCATTATGATTTTCCTTAATTTTTTTGTAACGATTTTTTTTCCACGGTTGTTAAGTTAATGTTTTAGTTTCAGTTTTTGTACTTGAAACATCATATCCACGCCGTTATGGCCTGAGAGACCCTCGTTCACAGTTCACCGGACCTCTGCCCGAAGCACCCGCCGTGCTCATGGCCCGGCTCCGCCCGCGCCAGTAAGTGACTCTCCAGGCCCGAAGTGCTCGTTCGGCGCCACGGGTGCGATACGCCCTGCCGTATATAACCCACGTGACAGTTTGGAGAGCCACCATCACACCTACGACCGGGGGCGCCTCGCCTAATGGCCGCAGCTCCTTAAGTAGTGGTGGAGGGGGTGCCGGATTAAATCACACCGGGGGAGCCACCCTGCTGTCCGGGGTGCGACCACGCCCATGACATTGGATTAAACTCTCGGTTTCGCTGCCGAGCGTTCCTTAAATCGCTCAGCGCGCCGCGATGTGGCTTTAATTTAACAGCGAACACCCCGGGTTGATTAGAAGCAAAGTCAGTCTCCAACGTGCCTTCCCACAAGCCAGTTCGCTCTAACAAAACTCGGGAACATCACCTTATTGCTTACATCCCTTGTTACTTACATTCCCGTACATTAAAATCCCAGGAAGCAAACAGCTGTTAAGAATGGGATATATTGCCATCGACTTACCCCATGTTGATGCTTGGGTTCCCAGGCTTTGCAATCTGACACGAATTAAAACCGAAGATTTTTTTATTTTTTTTAAAATGTCCATGACAACGCAAGTAATTGATGTTGTATGTTATTGACAACGTCTGTTATGTTAAAAGATTAAGGACGTTAATTCGTTTTTTCTTCCATGAAGTCTTAAATAAAATGACCAGAAGTCTTCACTCACAACAGTCTGGAAATTGAACGGTTCACAACGTATGCCACAACCGTTCCCAATAATTTACAATAAATTCCATTAGAACAGGATCGCCCGTTTTCTTTATAGTTTTCCTCTGTGACCCAATAACATTTAGATGCACATGTGTACGGACTTTGCTGACCTATATGATTGTCACTAATTGGAATTATCACTCAGCTGTCATGTAATCTTGTAGGTTTTCGTGTCGGATACACACACACACAAAAAGGGTATTTATACATATAGCAGTGTCAGGGGGACGAAATCAAATTTTAAAATGCATTGTTGACAACTTTTGAAAACTGAGGTCGAGACGAAAAAGAGGCGAGTTCTATCAGTATCTTTTTCACCACTCCTCCCCAACCCCAGGGTCTTGATCTATTGTCTCCCCCCTGTCTCTCTCTCTCTCTCTCTCTCTCTCTCTCTCTCTCTCTCTCTCTCTCTCTCACACACACACACACACACACACACACACAGTCTCTTTCGTTCCATTTCAATCTCATTATTCAAAAAGTTTCTTCCTTTGTATAAAGCAGTCGAATCATCTCGGTCCTGTGGGAGCGGGGTGTAATAATCGTATTTAAAGGATGATTAGAACTGGTCAGTCTGAAGAGTCCATCAAATTGACCAACAGTACTCGCGGTCTGATCTGGAACTGGTGTTAATCGTTAAAATAGCCCGAGCTTTGAAAGTGGGCTTAAAATGTAAGTCCTGTTGTCCAGAAGACGTGAGTGGTCAGTTAGTTGACCAGCATGGATCTATCCCAGAGTGTTCAAACAGATCATTTTTACCACACAAAAAATCAACTGGGAGCCGCTATCTTTAACCTGACTATATCTTTATTGGCAACGAGCAACAAAGCACGTCCAAGGACGTTCCGCCACCGTTCGGTGGCATGTTGTAACTCCCCTCCAACAGCCGTCTCGACCGGAATACATGTGCATCACGTCAAAAATACTATTCATTATAGTTAAAATAAGTAACTCGTAAAAACAGAGCTTTTGACTCCCAACGCGCATAACTCAAAATAAAGTCTTGGAAGAAATACTCCACCAAAAAATAACTCGTTTTGAACGTCCGCGTAAACGTGTTCAATATGATTGATTGTCTGTAGGAGTCATATGTGTTTGAGGGACCAATCACTATCGATGACCATGACCGGACAGAAACTTGCCTTTTATTATATAGGATCCGTCTATATCTACACTGTCAACCATTCTATACCTAAACAGACAACCAGTCTATACCTAAACAGACAACCAGTCTATATCTAAACAGACAACCAGTCTATACCTACACTGACAACCAGTCTATACCTACACTGACAACCAGTCTATACCTACACTGACAACCAGTCTATACCTACACTGACAACCAGTCTATACCTACACTGACAACCAGTCTATACCTACACTGACAACCAGTCTATACCTACACTGACAACCAGTCTATGCCTACACAGACAACCAGTCTACACATACACTGACAACCAGTCTATACCTACACTGACAACCAGTCTATACCTACACTGACAACCAGTCTATACCTACACTGACAACCAGTCTATACCTAAACTGACAACCAGTCTATACCTACACTGACAACCCGTCTATACCTACACTGACAACCAGTCTATACCTACACTGACAACCAGTCTATACCTACACTGACAACCAGTCTATATAGCAACTGTTGAGGTTCATATGTTTGTAGCCAAATGGCCAAGCGTCTCTGCGAACTGTAAGAACCGCCGTATTTACGCCGGGGGGGGGGTGCTCTCAGACTCGACAGAAATTTAGAACGTGCCCGGCGCTAGACAGACAAATGTCTGCTATCTGATGACGTATTGAAATCACGTGACGAAACATTTATTGGTCGTCTGTTCCTGTGCAGGCGCCCGGGCGGGTAACTCTAGGAGCGGAATGTGCCGAGGTAACGGGCAGGTCTCAACAGCGCCACGCTCGCCCTGACCTGTCCTGTGCGTGCACCCGGGGCGTGAGTTCAGTTTCAGCACCCTCCACCCCACCACCCCCACCCCAACCTCCTCACCTCCAGAAAAAGACGAAGTGAACCGTGAACGTTCACAAAAGTTATGTTTACCAATTTTAACGAATCTCTAGCGTTGGGTGAGACCTGATGTAAAAATTCGAGTCTGGTCTATAAGCATTTGAGCACGTGACCTCACTATGTCTTTCATCTGATTCATCTGGTCTTACAACGCGTAACGGGGCATAATCTTCTTCTCAAAAAACATAACATTATGGCGTACTCTAGCTTTACTTTAGTAAAGAGTTGGTCATTCAAAAGGTGGGATTGGATTTTTGTTCGGCACAAAGTTATTTTATTATTCACGAAATAACGAGTCTGTTTCAAGTCCAATTTTTTATTTAAAAAATTTTAAAGGAAAAAAAAAGCGAAAATTACCGACATAAATATGCGGATGTATGTATCAAACCCGATTTGTATCAGAAGTTACCACTTCCCAGCCTAAATTTAAGAGATGATAGATGCCTGCGCTGTTGCGGAGTCGAAGAGTGTAGTTGTGTGGAAAGATTGAGCCGGGGGTTTATGTGGAAATAGAAGGCAGACATCAAGTGGCAAATGGAAGAGTCATTTGTCTCATCTTATATTAAAGACGCTATTTCTATATAGAACATTATTTTCGTCCTACTCTTACCCATTGTTTATGTTTTGTCTTGCATTTTTATTAGAGTTTTTGAATGATGGTAGTGTGTTGACCTTCCTGGTTTATTCAGGCAAACATTTCGACGCCCTGTGACCTATTCCACGCCCTGCGACCACTTCCACGCCCTGTGACCCATTCCACGCCCTGGGACCCATTCCATGCCCTGCGACCCATTCCACACCCTGCGACCCATTCCACGCCCTGCAACCCATTCGACACCCTGCGACCCATTCCACACCCTGCGACCCATTCCATGCCCTGCGACCCATTCCACGCCTTTTGACCCATTCCACGACATTTGACCCATTCTACGCCCTGTGACCGATTCCATGGCATGTGACAAATATAATGGCCTGTAACCTTTTCCAAGCCCTGTGACCTACTCCAAGCCCCGTGACCTACTCCAATCCCTGTGACCTATTCCAAGCCCTGTGACTTATTCCAAGCCCTGTGACCTATTCCAAGCCCTGTGACCTATTCCAAGCCCTGTGACCTATTCCAAGCCCTGTGACCTATTACAAGCCCTGTGACCTATTCCAAGCCCTGCGACCCATTCCACGCCCTGCGACCCATTTCACGGCCCGTGACATATTCCACTATGGCAGTGAATTTGCTTTATTACTTGATTTTCGGTAATTAGTATCACTTGTGTCTGATCTTTGATTTGGGAGACCTTCGATATAAACTGCACTGTGATGTATGACCTAGACTTGTTCGCCAAGTTTGAAATAAAGCTTTTTAAAACAACAAGACTTGTTTTCGTAAATATCAGGAAGAAAAAAAATAGTTTAAATATACATACATACATATATATATATATATATATATATATATATATATATATATTATATATATATATATATATATATATATATATATATATATATAATATATATATATATTTACGTGCAACAAAGCTCGCCCAAGGACGTTCCGCCACCATTCGGTGGCATGTTGTAACTCCCCTCCAACAGCCGTCTCGACCGGCATACATGTGCATCACGTCAAAAATACTATACATTATAGTTAAAATAAATAACTGGTAAAAACAGAGCTTTTGACTATAAATCCCAACGCGCATAACTCAAAATTAAGTCTTTGAAGAAATACTGCACCAAAAATAACTCATTTTGAACGTCAGCGTAAACGTGTTCAATGTGATTGGCTTTAGGAGTCATATGTGTTTGAGGGGCCAATCGCTATAGATGACCGGACAGAACGGACAGAAAATTGCCTTTTATTATAATACTAGTAACAAAGCCCGCCCAAGGACGGGAATAAGTGTAGGGTGACCTGTGAAGTTCATGGACGCTATGTTTTGGTAGTTGTTATTCTGAAGCGTTTGCAGGACATTGTCGTCTCAGGGCAAGGGATGTTGACAACAAAAACAGAAAAAACAACAAAAACAACAACAGCAACAACAAAAACAACAACAGCAACAAAAACAAAACAACAACAACAACAAAACAAAACAACAACAGCAAAACAACAACAAAACAACAACAGCAACAACAACAAAACAAAAACAACAAAACAACAACAACAAAACAACAACTACAACAACAGCAGCAACAACAACAACAGCAACAACAACAAAGCAACAACAACAAAACAACAACAATAACAACAACAACAAAACAACAACAAAAAACCACAACAACAAAACAACAACAACAATAACAATAACAAAAAACAAAATAACACTTAAAACTCTTGCCACTACCCCCAGGACCATCAAGGAAAAAGCATTTAACAGAATTGTCATTGGAATAAGCGGCAGGCATCACTTCAAGATGGGAACAACATAATGAATTATGACAAAAAAACTGCACCAAAAATAACTCGTTTTGAACCTCCGCGTAATATGTAAATTTTTCTCCGCTAGTGATTGGCTGTAGGAGTCATATGTGTTTGAGGGACCAATCGCTATAGATGACGGGACAGAACGGACAGAAAGGACAGAAACTTGCCTTTTATTATATAGGATATATATATATATATATATATATATATATATATATATATATATATATATATATATATATATATATATATATATATATATATATATATATATATATATATATATATATATATATATCAATCACAATTTCAGCCATTTCGTGACACCCAAATCTGTTTTGATCCGTTGGAGATCTGATTTTTTTTAACATATATGACGTCATAGGTTGTGTCAAAATCGCAACGACACGCAGGCCGAAATTGAGCCAAAGCGACTCTTTTGATTTGGGTGGTGCTAATTCCTCGGCTGCGTGCCCCACACCATTCGTCCTGCTCCTCGCCACAAGACTTACTGGACGTGAAGGACATTAGCATTAGCGGGGCGCTCTGTGACCACCGCCGTCTCCTAATGGACCCGGTCACACGACCGTGACGCCATTTTGAGTCGGCTCGGAGATCTTTTGTTCATCCCGGTGGCGGATTGGGCGTAAGCGGAAGTACGTCATCGCGTGAGTGGATGTGGCTCACCTTCGACAAGGTGGGGGGGGGAGGAGGGAGGGGAGGGAAGGCTAACGAACCTAATGGGTCGGGCCTTTTGTTGTCATCCGTTAAGGGAGCTTTTTATTCGAGTTGATCATACAGATAGCAGATTACGCCTCGGTTCACTTTGGAGCTGAGACAGGGTACCGAAAAAAAAATGAACATACAATCAAACTTGGATTTAAAGCTAATGAACGTATCCTCCGAAATAACCCCTTCCCTACAAGAGTCCCCACCCCCTTTTCCTCCTAACCAAAATTAGAAATCGAAAGTGAAACCGAGACATCCAAGTTTTTATTTATCTTATTCAGATGTTTCGATTTCGCCTTATGGCTATGGGGCATTCTGGTTGTGCCGCAAGGACTTGGGAGGTTTGCTTTGTGGGGTGAAATTAGCCCCGAGACAGCACAGAGAGGCCCAGAAGTCAGCAATCAAAGACATCGAGCCCCGGGGTCAGGGGTCAATCGGTCCGGGATGTATTTACGGCGCCCATGGGAAATAACCGCACCCTTCTCCATATCGCTCGCTAGCAGGTCGTCATATTTAGGGACGCCGGACAACGTAGGGACACGCCCCTGGTCTGAGTTAGCACCACGTGACAGAGGCGAGTAAGACACCAGGGGGAAAGTGGGGGAGGGGGGTTTGGGCTTTGGACCTTAAAACTCCTGGATCTCATTTATGGGGGAGGGGGGGGGGTAATAAAACGCCGATTTTACTCAATTCCATTGAATTTCTGATAATAATTTAGTTCGATTCGACGAGCAATGCTAACATATGAACATGTGGGGTGGGGGGGGCGTGGAGAATTCTAAATCAATCCTGAAAAAGAAACTAATCGTACAATAAGGGCTCACATTCCTATGTACAATTTGTTATATTTGTTATGTCCTTTTTAAAGAACATTTCAATTGGTAAGATTTTAGAAATAAATTGAACTTATATCATACACAAATACTGATCTCCCGTTTACAATGGGTTTATAACTTTTAGGGAAGTTTATTTTTGTCAGCAATTATTTATTTTTTTGGTTGTTGATGACTTCAGGAATTGATTGTAATGAAATTACTTCCAATCTGGTAATGTCTGGTGATATCTGGTGATATCTGGTAATGTCTGGTACTTTACGATAATGTCTGGTAATTGTTTGGTAATTTCTGGTAGTATCTGGTAATGTCTGAATGCATTTTAAAAATGCAAGACTTTTAAAGACAGCTACGAGCATGTTGGACTAACGTGGCCAGTTAACTGGCCTACCATGGACAGTTAGTGGGTCTAGAGTGGACAGTTAGCAGGACATGTGTGTACAATTAACTGGACTAGCGTGGACAGTTAGCGGGCCGGTATGACACACATCGGGCCGGTATGGCACACATCGTGCCGGTATGGCACACATTGGGCCGGTATGACACACATCGGGCCGGTATAACACACACATCGGGCCGTTATGACACACGCATCGGGCCGGTATGACACATCGGGCCGTTATGACACATCGGGCCGTTATGACACATCGGACCGGTATGACACATCGGGCCGGTATGACAAAAGACATCAATGTTCTCTTTAAACCTTTTAAACGCCGTCTCAACGCATCCCATGGTATAAATATAACCTTTAGTTTCCCGTCTTGGCCTAATCATAGTCTAAAACCATGGCCACAGTCCCTGGTTCCTTATTACAAGTTGGGTAGCCGCCAAAGTGGAAAAGATCTTGAAAATCAGAAGACAGAAAGTAAACATTCGTCTCCATCCTCTGGTCTTGTTCCGTTGCCAAAATCATATCGTCCAAGATCCGCAGACCGATTTACAACACGCGGATTGATTTCTGATCTACTTGGAAAGAGGGCCTCCCCCAGCCCTTCGTATCGCCCAACACAGAGCGGTCGCCGCACAATATTGCCAATAAATTCCGATCGGCAGAGGCAACAAAACGCATCCGTAAATAAACCGTTTCGCTATTGGTTGTTGAGGTTGTTCTCTGACGACTCGAGGGGGCGGGGACTACCAACGGTTTTTTTTTCTGACACGACAGAAAACCGATTCCCCGTCCACGTCCTCCGCTGGAAGTGGGCGGGTCCTCGCAGCAGACGGCAAGGTACCGCGTCACTGAGTGATGTGTTCAACGTCAAGCCTGGAGGAGGGTGGGGAAGGAGGAGGAGACAGCTTTCCCCAGGCGCATCAGACCCTCCCCCCTCCTCCCTGAATCCTCCTGATGAGCGCCGCCGAGAGGTAATGATGAGAATAATTAAAATGTGAAATCTCCGAGGCCCGGTGGATGTACACTGTCCTAGCTCTCCTATCCGCCATCCCGACAGACGCGAGCCTTTCTAAACTCTAGGAGCCTTAGCCGTGCCCAGGGATGCGTCTTAGGGCTGGGGTTTGGAGGCGCAAGTGGCCCGCGACGGCGTAACAACAACGACGACGCCAGCGTATGGCTGACTAAGTGCGACACTCAAGACGGTCGTAACACAGCAACGACTCTCATAAACTTGTGTGGACTCGATGAAAATTGTTGAATTTAACTTTCTGAGTGGACGACGGACTATTGTCGAGGAGATTCTCGAGTGTTTGTTATTCGTCACAAAAAGGAATACAATATAATTTAACGCACGATCCGCGCGCATCGGAGACTTTCTATTCTAAGTTATTTGTGCCTCTCCTTTAATAGCTGTTTTGTGTGATTCTGGACGAACTTCCCCAGGGCCCAGAAGACGTGTTTATGACCGGCATAACTCACCCGACAGAAAGACGCGCTGGTTATGTGGAACGCCCGCTAAAGTTATTGCCGTTGCGGAGGCTAACAACATCACAACGGATGGTGTCCGAAATCTCTGAGTTATAGTTACAGACGATTGGACGAGCCACCGGGCGGGGGGAAAACGATGTCGCCCGTCAGATTCGGTTATTTGTTATTTTTAGTGCGCTGGTTTATTTTGTGATTATTTTGTGGGTGGGGAAATAACAAATAAAAATAATAAATTTAAAAAGTTAGTTTGTTTCGTGCCCGAGGAAGCTCTCGGCGCTGTCTCGAGATGAGTTCATATTTTGTCAACTCGCTGTCCACGTGCTACGGCCCGGCTTCTGTCGATCCCTGCTCGGAGACCATCAGCGGCTACGACAGGGGCTCCTACCATCCCCAGCACCATCACCAGCAGCACCACCCGGGGAACCTCTACAACCAGTCCGGCTACGGCAACCCGAGGTACTCCAGCTATCACCACCCGAGGCTGACGTCGGACCCGAGGTACGTGGACGCCTCCCCCGGTCAGCATTACTACTCGGCGCCCCGACTGACGCATCTGACGCCGGGCTCCCCCAGTCCTCCGCCCCCGATCCACCCTCACCTCAACGCCGCCCCGGCCTCCTTGTCGCCGTCTACTTCGCCGCATTCTCTCGACCGGAAAACGACGCCCTCGGGGGGTGCCCCCAACGCCCCGTCCTCACAGTCTTTGACGAACTCCTCCACCACGCTACAGAACATCTCCTCCAACACTGGGCCCAGCAACATCAGCTGTGACCCCGGCTACTACGGCAACGCCGGACTCAACAACTTTCTCGACGAGAACACGCCATCGTGTGAGTCGCCGCCCCTGAGTCAGCGGCAGAAGGCCCATAAGGGTGCCCCACAGCAGGCATCGGCGCCCCCGCCTTCGCCACCCTCACCGTCATCTAAACGTCTTTTGGACAAAAGCGGCTCCCCAAATTCCCAGTCAGAGGGGAGCGGTGGGAATTTTCCGCCCCCTCAGATTTATCCATGGATGCGAAGGATGCAATACAGTGCAGGTAAGTTACATCACTTAGTTTAACTGCACCATCATTGTACCAGTACGGAAATTGTGTTTACCCGCTCATAGTCAAAATTAATGTTAAGATTTATCAAACAATATAATGCGCTTAGGCATGCACTAGAGAATTCTGCGTTCAATGCAGCGTGCAAAAGAAAATTCCCGATTGCTACGATAAATGATATGTTTTAAATATATATCTCGAAGGTGCGTTTGGTGCGTAAAAAGTATATTGAAGTCGCCTATTTGTTGTTGGCCAAAATATGCTACGTGAGGGGGGGGTGGGGGGTAGTACTATACGTAAATCTTAAAATCGCGGTCCTTTGAATAGAATGTTGCCCCCCCCCTTCAACAACTGCCCAGTTATATTATAGTTGTAATATTTTTTTTACATTTGATGACAAGTTATAGTTAAAAGAGCGCAACATGTCATTACACTCTCAGCCGTCCACGTGACCAAAACAAGTTAGTAGCATCCAGTAAATGAAACTGTGAATATATTTATATGTGTACAAATGAAATTCAGTTTCCGTCTTCAACCATACAATTAAAATTGACATGCACCCTCCCACACTACCCTATCTCATGTTTGCTTTAACAACAAATGACTTTGTTTAACCAACAAATGACTTTGTTTAACCAACAAATGACTTTGTTTAACCAACAAATGACTTTGTTTAACCAACAAATCACTTTGTTTACCCAACAAATCATTTTGTTTAACCAACAAATCACTTTGTTTAACCAACAAATGACTTTGTTTAACCAACAAATGACTTTGTTCAACCAACAAATGACTATGTTTAACCAACAAATGACTTTGTTTAACCAACAAATTACTTTGTTTTTCCTCTTTATTTATTAATGATGTGGTGTTAAAACATTCAAAAGTTTTAAAATTTAGTCAACTTCAACCTGTATTTATTATTTCAATTCTTTTAAAGACGTCTTTATTATATTTCGTGTGTTAAAAGGGTGGGGGTGGGTTGTCTTAGCAATAATTATGTTACAGAGTTTACAGAGGACATTGATACATTGCAAACAATAAGAAGAAATTCCAGCGCTACGTTAAAATTTAACATGAAGAAAAACCACCCATGCAGGATATATACAAAATTATGATTATATACAAAAAAAATGACTGGACCAAATCACAACTGTACCAGCTCATTACTGGGCCAAATCATAATTTCACAGAAATATTAGTGTTAGTTATTCCTCTCGTGCAGAAGTCATGGATTTCCATTTGCGACGATCCGTCGCCAATTGAATTAGGTCTTGATTATTTCTTAGACCCATGGTTGAGCTTTCTCTTTTGATTTTTTTCTACGTAGGGTTTCCTTTGGTCTTCCTTGTTTTCTTTTGCCTTTTGCTGTCCATATGAAGGCCTGACGGGGGAGTCTTCTCTCGTCCATTCGAAGAACATGACCGATATAATTCCAACGTATTCTCCTTATAAAAGTTGACACATATTCTTGATTGGTTTCTTCTCCTGTTGTTTCATTTGATATAAGTGTACGAAAGCATAAGTGCGCCGAAACATAACTGTACTAAAGCATAACTGTACCAAAGCATATTTGTACTAAAGCATAACTGTACTAAAGCATAAATGCATGTTGTTGAGCCTTCTCGTCCATGAGGGGCATCCACCGATCATCGTCGGCGTCTGCGATTCCTCCAAGGGCATAGGCCACCTACGAGAGACCTCCAGGCATCTCTATCCTGGGCCAGCTTCTCCAGGATCTTCCATTCATGGCCAATTCTCTTGATGTCTGCCTCCAATTCTCGGCGCCACGTGTTTCTTGGGCGGCCTCTTTTCCGCTTACCCTGTGGGTTCCATTTCAGGGCTTGCTTTGTTGTGTTAGGAGCAGGTTTTCTTAGTGTATGACCAATCCACCTCCACCGTTTCTGGAGAATCTCTTCCTCAATGGGCTTCTGTTTTGTCCGCTGCCACAGTTCCTGGTTGCTGATTTTGTCTGGCCAGTGAATTCTGAGAATCCTTCTTAAACAGTTGTTGATGAAGGACTGGATTCTGGTCAAGTTTACGGCCGTTGTTCTCCATGTCTCGGCTCCATATAGCAGCACAGGTTTTACCATAGCGTTAAAAATCCTTACTTTTAACTTGCTGCCTAAGTTGTTAGAGACCCAAACATTCTTGAGTTGCTGGAAGGCTGCTCTTGCTTTTCCGATCCTTATTTTGACGTCCGCATCTGTACCACCTTGTTTATCTACCACGCTGCCAAGGTAAACAAAACTGTCCACCTCCTCAAGGGCTTCTCCTTCAAGCATAATCGGGTGATGTACTGGTGGCATTAACCTTGAGGATTTTACTCTTCCCTTTGTGAATGTTGAGACCCATGCTAGCAGAAGTGGCTGCGACAATGTTTGTTTTCTCCTGCATCTGTTGTTGGGTATGTGCAAGAAGGGCAAGATCATCAGCAAAGTCAAGATCATCCAGTTGATCCCACAAGGTCCATTGGATGCCATTCCTTTTCTGCTGTGTAGATGTTTTCATCACCCAGTCAATGGCTAACAGGAAGAGGAATGGTGACAGCAAGCAACCTTGTCTCACACCAGTCTTCACCTGGAACGCATCTGTCACCTGCTGGCCATGGATAACTCGGCAGTTTATCCCTTCGTACATGTTTCTGATTATATCCGTAATCTTCTGTGGCACCCCGTAATGCCTTAGCAATCTCCACAGGGTTTGCCTGTCAACACTGTCGAAGGCTTTTTCATAGTCAACAAAGTTGACATAGAGCGGTGAGTTCCACTCTAGTGACTGCTCTAGAATGATGCGCAGTGTCGCTATCTGGTCCGTGCAGGATCTGTTGGTGCGAAAGCCAGCTTGTTCGTCCCGCAACAGAGGATCTACAGCGTTTTTCATCCTGTTAAGTAGTACACGGTTGAAAACCTTTCCTGGGATGGACAGCAGGGTGATCCCTCTGTAGTTCGAGCAGGAGCTTAAGTCTCCCTTCTTTGGGATCTTGATAAGGTATCCCTCTTTCCAATCAGAAGGAACTTGCTCCTCTTCCCATATCTTCATAAACAGAGGGTGTAGCATTTCCACACTGGTTTCCAAGTCCGCCTTCAGTGCCTCCGCTGGGATGCCATCGGGTCCCGCAGCCTTTCCATTTCTGAGTTGTTTAATGGCCCTGCTAATCTCTTCTTTGGTGGGACTATTACAGTCAATTAGCAGGTCATTATCGGCTGGTTGGATATCTGGTGGATTCCTTGGTTCAGGCCTGTTTAGGAGCTCTTCAAAGTGCTCCTTCCATCTCCCTCTCTGTTGCTCCTCACTTGGTATGGTGTTTCCCATTTTGTCCTTTACTGGTCTCTCTACCTTGCTAAATTTCCCTGACAGCGTCTTAATGGTATCAAACAGTTCCCTCATGTTCCCCTGGTGAGCTGCATCCTCTGCTTCTTTAGCAAGTTTATCAACAAATTCCTTCTTGTCCCTCTTGATGCTTTTCTTAACTTCCTTATTTGCATCTGCATACTCCTTCTGGGCCTTGTTTTTCTGTGCTCGGGTGCGGCTGTTATTCACTTCTGATTTCTTTCTTTTCCTTTCTTCTATTTTACTCAGCGTACCCGCTGTCATCCATTCTTTGTGTGCCTGTTTCCTGTTTCCTAGCACTTCTTGGCATGTTGACTGTACTGTTTCTTTCATGCTTTGCCACTTTCCTTCGGTGGTTTCATCTTCAAGTATTTCTTGTAGGACTTGGAACTTATTGAATAGTGAGATTTTGAATTCTTCCTTTTTGGCTTGGTCCCTCAGGAGGGAGGTATTATACCGAGTCCTGTATGCTGTTTGCTCGGTATAATGTCTCTTTAGTTTTAATTTCATCCTGGCCACAAGAAGATGGTGGTCTGAGGCAACATCAGCTCCCCTCTTAACCCGTACGTCTTGGAGAGATCGCCTGAATTTTTTACAAATACATACATGGTCTATTTGGTTCATCGTTCTCATGTCCGGTGAGACCCATGTAGCTTTGTGAATCTTCTTGTGCTGGAAAATACTCCCCCCTATGACCAGGTCTGCTGCGGCACATAGGTCCGCAAACCTCTCACCATTGTCGTTCATCTCGCCTATCCCTTGCTGTCCCATAACCTCTTCGTACCCTGTGTTGCTATTGCCGATCTTGGCATTAAAGTCTCCCATGAGGATGACGATGTTCCTCCGTGGGCGACCCTGGACTATGGTCATTACTCTATTGTAGAATTCTTCTTTGTCTCCTTCATCACTTTCATTAGTTGGTGCGTAGCATTGTATAACATCTAGGTTGATGCTACGTTTCTTTGTTCGAAAGGTTGCTAGAAGAATTCTAGGTCCATGGGCCTCCCATCCAATGAGTGCTCCTTGTGCTGCCCTTGATAGCATCATAGCAACACCCAGGGTATGTGGGGCATCGTCTTCTTCGTGTCCCGAAAATAACACCATCTCTCCTGAGATTAATCTCTTCTGTCCCCATCCAGTCCATCTTGCTTCACTTATTCCGAGAATTGTGAGCTTATAGTTCCTCATCTCAGCGGCTATTTGTGCAGCTTTACCAGCCTCGTACATGGTGCGGACATTCCAAGCTCCAATGACGGTGGTAGTCCTGGTAGAAATGATGGTTGTCGGCCTAATAGCTTCCAGGTTCTGGCTTTCACTATTAGGCGTCATATTTTCCTCCTCAAGGAATCCATCCTCTCCCAGGACTGAAATGTCTTTTGTAACTCTTTTCGGTGTTTTTGTAACTATGATTTTTTACATGGCAGGTATAATTCCAACGTATTCTCCTTATAAAAGTTGACACATATTCTTGATTATTTTCTTCTCCTGTTGTTTCATTTGATATAAGTGTACGAAAGCATAAGTGCGCCGAAACATAACTGTACTAAAGCATAACTGTACCAAAGCATATTTGTACTAAAGCATAACTGTACTAAAGCATAAATGCATGTACCGAAACATAACTAACAAATCATGCATAACTGTAACAAATCATGCATAACTGTAACAAATCATGCATAACTGTAACAAATCATGCATAACTGTACCGACTACAGGGTGTCATGCAGTTACGATGTGAGTAGACTCCAGAAATTCATTGACGTCATCAGAGTTCCCGAACGTTCATTTCAAATCTAAGTTCAAGTTTGAATTTTATACCATTGAACTATGAACTTGTCACGTAGACGTAGGAAGCCGCAATGTAACTTATGTAATGACATCTGGGACCACCCGTAATATTACTGTTGTGGCATACACCGCAATGTCACTTATGTAATGACATCTGGGACCACCCGTAATATTACTGTTGCGGCATACACCGCAATGCAACTTATGTAATGACATCTGGGACCACCCGTAATATTACTGTTGCGGCATACACCGCAATGTAACTTATGTAATGACATCTGGGACCACCCGTAATATTACTGTTGCGGTATACACGTCTCACACTCGTTCGGTGTAATTTTGATGGTTCCATTTTTCCCGAAAGGAACACATTGTTTTACTGATAGGTTTATTTAAAATTAAAAAAAAATTCTTAGCGTTATTCTAAGAGAAAAAACAACAACTGAAAAACAAATTCACTAACAACAAACTTGAAGACAAAATTACTAACATATATTTCAGTGTGTTGATAAAATGTAACCTTCATTTTAGTGGGGGGAAATGTTATATCAAACAATCACTAATGTAGCTCTAGCCAGTAGCCACTAGCCACTCTCCTCCAGACTAAACAGTTGCTAGATGACAGATTTGAATGTCTAACTATAGGATCGACTCTTCAAATTTAAAGTTTTATTTTTTTTAAATATTTCGTTATGAATTTCTTTCAAGAATAACATTTTTAAAATTAAATACTTCACCTAACAAAAACACTTCCTTTTTAACGTTAATATCTTTGTTCTAATAAGTTTTTATTTTAAAAAATCAGGAACTGTGCTATAATAAAATACCTTATGTCTATTTGTATGTTTATATATTGTATGTATGTCTATATCTATCTATATCTATATTATCGGCCTAAATCTGTAAACAGATTTTAAAAATAAACAAAATAATCTTTCGTAATTTTTTGTTAAGTTTTAAAAAAAATTGAATAAATTACCATAAACAAAAATTACGCTGCGTTGTTACAAGAACAAAAACAAAACATGCCACCACTAAATACCTATGGCGTAATATCAAGTGTGTGTTGTTGTTGTTTTTAACTTGAAACATGCAGTAATCAACGTAATGTTAAATCTATACGTTTTTTTAAATTATTATTTTTTTTATTGAAAGATGAACCAATAAACGTAAAAACATAGTCAATTATTGGAACATCAACAAACAAACGTAATGTCATGTCTAATTATTGAAACATCAACAAACAAACGTAATGTCATGTCTAATTATTGAAACATCAACAAACAAACGTAATGTCATGTCTAATTATTGAAACATCAACAAACAAACGTAATGTCATGTCTAATTATTGAAACATCAACAAACAAACGTAATGTCATGTCTAATTATTGAAACATCAACAAACAAACGTAATGTCATGTCTAATTATTGAAACATCAACAAACAAACGTAATGTCTAATTACTGAAACATCAACAAACAAACGTGATGTCATGTCTAATTATTGAAACATCAACAAACAAACGTAATGTCATGTCTAATTATTGAAACATCAACAAACAAACGTAATGTCTAATTACTGAAACATCAACAAACAAACGTAATGTCATGTCTAATTATTGAAACATCAACAAACAAACGTAATGTCATGTCTAATTACTGAAACATCAACAAACAAACGTAATGTCATGTCTAATTACTGAAACATCAACAAACAAACGTAATGTCATGTCTAATTACTGAAACATCAACAAACAAACGTAATGTCATGTCTAATTACTGAAACATCAACAAACAAACGTAATGTCTAATTACTGAAACATAAACAATACCCATAAGACCATTTGTAGAATAATGAACCAATAGGTTCAATAAAACGATTGAATTAATCGCTAGGCGACCGTTTCATGCGAAACAACGCTCTGATGTTCAATTATGACGTGCTCATTGTTATCAAGTCACATAAATGAACAATTATAAACACATTTTAATCTACTACATATCATTGCATGACAAAGATGCATTATAGAATACATACTATCATACACTTCCAGCTCCTCACGCCACAATCACACACACACACACATCAACACAGTTACTCATCATATCATTATCATTAACCTTCAGGGATTTGGTTTTTCCCACCAACATTCTTTCTCCTTGTGTTTTAGATCATATTTCTGATCAGCTCAATAGTTTTCAACAACATTATGCGTTCATGAGTTTTGTCGACGCGTCGACTGTTATGAATTTAGGGGGCGGCAAGGTTATGCGTAGATTGTTGAGATACAGCGGGTACGGTCAGACAGTCACTGTGTTGGGTCTGGTTGACATGGATGTGCCCTTCGGCGATTAGAGGATATTGGACCTGGATTACAGGCAATGGATTGCGGGGATGGCATTTTTTATGAGTGTGTGTGGGAGGTGGGATGTGTCAAATAAATTTTAAAAAATGATGACAATGAAATTGTGATGACTGGAGAATTGATGATATCGGATATCGCTGAGTTATGACGACAGTGGGCAGAATGTTTGAATTATTTATGTTTTAAAGTGGTGATAGTTTTAATAAGGTTGAACGTCAATTACATGTTATCAATACTAGGTCTTCAACACAATGTTATTCAGTAATATGTTACCAGTACGAGGTCTTCAACACAATGTTATTCAGTAATATGTTACCAGTACGAGGTCTTCAACACAATGTTATTCAGTAATATGTTACCAGTACGAGACTTCAACACAATGTTATTCAGTAATATGTTACCAGTACGAGGTCTTCAACACAATGTTATTCAGTAATATGTTACCAGTACGAGGTCTTCAACACAATGTTATTCAGTAATATGTTACCAGTACGAGGTCTTCAACACAATGTTATTCAGTAATATGTTACCAGTACGAGGTCTTCAACACAATGTTATTCAGTAATATGTTACCAGTACGAGGTCTTCAACACAATGTTATTCAGTAATATGTTACCAGTACGAGGTCTTCAACACAATGTTATTCAGTAATATGTTACCAGTACGAGACTTCAACACAATGTTATTCAGTAATATGTTACCAGTACGAGGTCTTCAACACAATGTTATTCAGTAATATGTTACCAGTACGAGGTCTTCAACACAATGTTATTCAGTAATATGTTACCAGTACGAGGTCTTCAACACAATGTTATTCAGTAATATGTTACCAGTACGAGGTCTTCAACACAATGTTATTCAGTAATATGTTACCAGTACGAGGTCTTCAACACAATGTTATTCAGTAATATGTTACCAGTACGAGGTCTTCAACACAATGTTATTCAGTAATATGTTACCAGTACGAGGTCTTCAACACAATGTTATTCAGTAATATGTTACCAGTACGAGGTCTTCAACACAATGTTATTCAGTAATATGTTAACAGTACGAGGTCTTCAACACAATGTTATTCAGTAATATGTTACCAGTACGAGGTCTTCAACACAATGTTATTCAGTAATATGTTACCAGTACGAGGTCTTCAACACAATGTTATTCAGTAATATAATGTTACCAGTACGAGGTCTTCAACACAATGTTATTCAGTAATATGTTACCAGTACGAGGTCTTCAACACAATGTTATTCAGTAATATGTTACCAGTACGAGGTCTTCAACACAATGTTATTCAGTAATATGTTACCAGTACGAGGTCTTCAACACAATGTTATTCAGTAATATAATGTTACCAGTACGAGGTCTTCGACACAATGTTATTCAGTAATATGTTACCAGTACGAGGTCTTCAACACAATGTTATTCAGTAATATGTTACCAGTACGAGGTCTTCAACACAATGTTATTCAGTAATATGTTACCAGTACGAGGTCTTCAACACAATGTTATTCAGTAATATGTTACCAGTACGAGGTCTTCAACACAATGTTATTCAGTAATATGTTACCAGTACGAGGTCTTCAACACAATGTTATTCAGTAATATGTTACCAGTACGAGGTCTTCAACACAATGTTATTCAGTAATATGTTAGCAAATGATGTCTTCAATTCAATATTTGTGTTAGTAAGGTCTAATTATGTTGGTCTAAGTGTATCTTAATTCAATGGGTTTTTTTCTGCTCTAGGTATCAATTTATTATTGTTTATGTTTGTCTAGAAATTTCTTGGTTTGGAAGGGGAGGGTCTTAAATTATTTTCGATCGACCCAGATGGGGGAGTCGTAAATTTAATAGGTCCACTATAAGAAAGTCCAGCCGCAGTCGAATTATGCTTTGAATAAGCCCCACATTTTTAATGAATGTACATGTATTATTCAGCATCAATATAATCAATTAATTTTCTTGCGAAGGGAAATTTTGCTATGGAAAATCTTCAATCAAGATTTAAAATAAGAGCCATTCCTAAAGCATAGTATAACATTTGAACTCAAAGAGTCTTCCAATCTTTAGTAGAGACGGTGATCAGTGTGTATTTCCAATTGTAGAATGCAACACAGTCCATATTTATTGGCATATCATTCGGGTAAACATCAAATGGCGGCTGTATAGCGAAGTCAATAGTGCGATCGCCTCACAAGCTGAGGAGCGTGGGATCTAGCCCACGTTAAGGCCACAATATAAATGTTGATGAATGGCTATTGCTAATAAAAGTCCTCCGCTGATCTGGAGACGAGATGGGCGCCGCCAGATCTACCAAGCCCAGAGAAAGTTCTAATGGACACATTAGAACCCCCTATGACCACAAGGTTATGGGACACAAACTCACCCTCATCACCAGTGTACGGTAAAATAATATAGGATAAGCAATATTATTTTATATAATTTGATATAAAATAATATTTACAATATCGAGGCTGGGTATTTTGGGGGAGTGGGATGGGGAGGAGAGAGAGAGCATAAACACATTTTCATATATCAGTTAACGAGTAATTATAGCTAACAGCTCAAACAGACTAACACTACTACTGCTGCTATAAATAACCTCAACAGAGTTCCCCGTGCCCGTACGTTGTACATGAACAAACGACACATCACTGTTTGGTGCGTAATTTTGTCTTTAGTTCTAAGGATATTTCAATAGAGGTGTAAAAAGTGGCTAGACTTGTGCGGTGTGAAACGGTGCGTTCCAGCGTAATTCATATAATGAATTATAATGATAAAATGCGATAACTGAATGCGTAACCCTTGTCAAGTATCTAAGGTAAACATGAAGAAACAAGTAAACATGAAATTCGCGCAATGCTTCTACCATTACAATTAATAACGGTCTTCTTTACACCAAGATGCTACCTCACTTTGGTGAGACCTGTACTAGAATATGCATCTTCTGTATGGGACACATCCATCAAAGAAAACATTGAATAACTAGAAGAACAAATTCAAAAAAGAGCTGCCAGATTCATTACTGGAACATATTCGAAACTGACAAGAATAACACCATTGGTTAAATCATTAAACCTTGAAACACTAGAGGATATAAGAACCAAAAGCAAAGTAGTAATCATACATAAAGCAATTAATTCTAATTTAGAAATACAACACAAAGATAACTTAATACAACCCTCAGATAGACATAAGGATAAAAACACCTTTCTTATTCCGTATGCAAGAACAAACACATACAAGTTTTCCTTCTTCCCGTCCGGAATTCGGGCGTGGAATGGGTTGCCTGAAGAATCCAGGAAAACCAACACTTTATCAACATTTAAATCTCTGGTAAAAATGCAGGACTAAACACAAACCATAGATAAGCGTAGGACGCAATAATCTTCGGTATAGAAGGAGCGTCTGTAAACAGATAAGATAAGATAAGATAAGATAGAATTAATACAATGTAATACTCTTTTTTACACGTTACTTATTCCTCTCGGGCCGAAGACGGCACATAGGGCAGAAGTCATGGATTTCCATTTCCATTTATCCGTCGCCAATTGTATTAGGTCTTGATTATTTCTTAGACCCATGGTTGAGCTTTCCCTTTTGATTGTTCTACGTAGGGTTTCCTTTGGTCTTCCTTGTTTTCTTTTGCCTTTTGGTGTCCATATGAAGGCCTGACGTGGTAGTCTTCTCTCGTCCATTAGAAGAACATGACCGATATAATTCTAACGTATTCTCCTTATAAAAGTTGACTCATATTCTTGGTTGGTTTCTTCTCGTATTGTTTCATTTGATTTAAAATCACTCCATTTCATATTCAAAATTTTTCGGAGGCATTTGTTTTCGAAGGCAACTAATTTTATTTTCTATAGCTTGAGTGGATTTCCAGCTTTCGCAACCATATGTTAGTACATGGATTACGCATGAGTTGAATAGCCTAAGTTTTATATGTTTGCTAAGTGTCTTTGATCTCCAACAATTTGTAAGTTTGTTAAAAGCACTTGACGCCAACGCAATTCGAGTCATTATCTCTGATGTTGCATCTCCATCACATGACATTCTGCTTCCTAAGTAAGTGAAGTTGGTTACTTTCTCTATATGGTTTAGTCATTAAGTATAATAATTTTACATGAGGTAAGCACAAAATAGTCCCAATATAGCGCTTTAGCGCACTGAAGTAACATGTCACGTAATGTTTTCACTTGATCATACATCAGTAAACTATAACCGATAAAATACATATTTTACACATAAATAAATATTTTAAAAAATTTAAAATAAAATGAGGGTTCATTTTAACCCCCTCATTCGTACCAATTTACATATATGCATGTTTTTGTAACAAGAGCATTTCATCAGAATTTTATTTTTTACATTTTGAAATGATAGATAGGCCTTTGTCCCATGTGTGTTTAACTTTTAAATATGTACAGGCATCACTTTGTTATAAAAGTTTATTTAAATTCGTTGTTAATCCCCCGAAAAAGCACATGAATTTTTTATTCTAATAACTGTCCTTTTTTTAAGATAAGATTTTACTTCTTTGTTTATTGTTGCACGCGTGCTAAAATTCCTACATTTATCATATATTTACAAACGTTGGTGAAAGCGATTCCGGATATGACGAACGAACAGCCGCCTTTAATAAAACAGCAATGCACATAAACTGTTGGCTCGAGAGTACAGTATACCACCAATTACTCATTCGCGGTTCACCGTTCGCGGCCCCGTATACTGGCTGATTTTTTAATATTTTTTTTTCTTTCATATTTTAGGAAATTTTGTGAATAATTTAGGCCATTTTTTAAGCAGAAAAACGTCCGCATTAACCTTAATTGGTAAATAATTTTAAAATAACTTCAGCTACGAGCTTCGTTTATCATTGCTACATGTGCACATAACTACATTATTGTCTTGAGAATGAGTTTGGGAATCATATTTTAGCGTATATAATAATAAAAACACTAATAACAATAATAATATAATAATAATAATAGTAATATTATTAATAGTAATAATGAGGAAGCAGCTGGGCTCACAGAGCTTCAGATAAAATTAGTTATATACATGCATATAATTATCGATGCATTCAATTTAAAACATTCATATACTTATAACTACAACATATAAGGACTGTACTGTGTACATAAGTTACGTTACCGTTTAAAAAACGTGTGATTGTTGTTAAATTAGTTTTAAACGTAAAGTTTGAAGAGATGTGTTTTAATTGCATGCAGTCTTGGAGGCTTAGTAGTTGGAATACTGCGAATGTGTAATGGTAGAGAATTCCATTGTTTGGGGTCAGAAAACGAGAAAGACCTTTCGCGAAATATTTGAATGCGTGTAATTTCATATACAGGCGTTCTAAAATTGCATCAATAATTCGCGGATTTCAAGGGAGAAAAGAGAGAGAAACTGTATTCTTCTCTTAGTTTGTGCACGAAATAGTCTGTGAAATAATATAATTGGAAATGAAAATTAATATATTCGGTTTCATAGTTTTCACAATTGTTTTTTAAACCTCAAAAAATTGATTAGAACGTGATTTGTATGACAGGGGAAGATTTGTATGACAGGGGAAGATTTGTATGACAGGGGAAGATTTGTATGACAGGGGAAGATTTGTATGACTAGGGAAGATTTGTATGACATGGGAAGATTTGTATGACTAGGGAAGATTTGTATGACTAGGGAAGATTTGTATGACTAGGGAAGATTTGTATGACTAGGGAAGATTTACTGAAATCGCTGTGTTACGATCTGACTACAGTGAAATTGTCCCAGTTAATGGACACTTCTTCTCCTGTAAATAAACTGAGTTTTGAAAGTGGTGATTGTTTATTGAGGTTCAAAATTCAACTTTTGACTGAAACCTTTTGAATACAAACGTACAAACATATTAATGTGAATAATATGAATTTATTAATATTTCTTTTTATTAAAACGAAAAAATAATAATTTAAAAATCCCACAATTTAGATTTAGACCAGACTTCCTAAAACACAAGGAAAGGAATATAGTTTACAATGAATTCTTGAGCAGCCCCCCGTCATATTTTATAGGGCTGACAAAATGGCTGAGGCAAGGTATAAAAAAATTTCGGTTGATATTCGATACTCAAGTAGCCAAATATTTTTTTTTAATAAAAAAAAACAACGCTTAAGTTTCCTTGTAAATATGACGAAGGAATATAAATTCATAGATTAAACTAGCAAGTTAAGATATTATTGCTCTGAAATATTCTCTGAAATTATTATATGATTGACAAAAATGTATGGAGTACAATCTGGCTTATAGTATTTTGTCAACCTTCTCAAAAGATATGTTCAGTTTTATCAATCTGAAAAGCGGAAACATAATTAATATAACAGAGCTTAATCATCGGTGGCAAAAAGGTTGGTCCACACCTCTCAAATGCTCACGAGCATTTGATCAAACATCACAAGAACGCACTATAAAATACGCCAAATGCCAATTTGGCGTATTTTATAGTGCGTTCTTGTGATGTTTGATCAAATGCTCGTGAGCATTTGAGAGGTGTGGACCAACCTTTAAGCGAGTTTACAACAAAAAGAAAACGTGGCGTCGTTCTATTTAAAACACATAAGTAATTGAGATTTTTTATTTAAAAAAACGTGTGTTAATTACTATAAAAAATATAAAAAAGCTGGGCATGCAAATAAGTTGGGGAGTGGGGGCGCATATATTAATTTTTTGACACGCTAATGTTTGAATTCACAAGGACATTGCATGGAATAAAAAAATATCCCGTGATATAATTACTTAGCCGAACTTCCTTCCTCTGAAATCAGATGTTCCACAATTACAACCACAAAAATTTATTCCTTAATTACGTTTTCATTTTAATGTATTCGTAAACAAGATTTAACACTAAAAATAACATTCCCGGACTAAAAAAGTTTGTTTTGAAATGTTTGTACAAATGACTTGTCGGAAGTGCAGGGCACGTCTGATTGCCACCTCACTTAATGGCCTGATAGGTTAACCTGACATTTAATAACGTATACCACACGACAGCAAGGAACGTGTATATGGGGCTGAATGGGTCTTAACGACCCCCCCCCCACGCTAACGAGCCCTTACTTAACTTAGGCTTAGGTTTAAGGTTAGATTTTGACTTAAGGTCAATTTTAGGATTAGGCTTCGATTTAAGGTTAGCTCTATATTTTTTAGTGTTAGGCTCTGTTTTATTATTAAGCATACCGTTAGCTTTATGTTGAGGATTAGGTTTAGCTTTATATTTGTGGTTAATCTTAGGGTAAGCTTTAGTTATAGGTTAGATTTAGTGTTAGAGTTGTAGGCTTTGGATTTCACTTGATCAACATTGCTACACGATGAATTAGTCAAATGTCCGCATACTACCTACACCTATAGCCATTGCTACATATTCACATAGCTACCGAAACACACAGCTGCACTTGATATACCTATCGTTAAGAAGAGAACTATTTAGAATACTTACCTGCATAGCATTTAAGTCTTAAAGCATTAAGTTATATGCTGTTCATGCACCTTATGGCTAACATTGATACATATTAGTCACAGGCATGCATTACTCACTAGCTACAGTCCTACATCGTTTTGACAGCAATTGGTACTTTACTCACTAGCTACATTCTTAGATCCTTGTCACAGCCATACATTACTCAACAGCTACATTCTTACACCATTTACACAGCCATACATTACTCACTAGCTACATTCCTACATCGTTATCACAGTCATACATTACCCACTAGTTAAATTCTTAAATCGTTTTCACAGCCATACATTTCTAACGAGCTAAATTCTTACATTGTTGTCACAGCCATACAGTTCCCACTAGCTACATACTTATATCAGTGTATTGATCTGAATACGTTAGTTTGACACGCTTGTTAAAACATCTTTAAACACGTGTTGTGTTTTTAATTGTTTCATGTACACAGCACACACACACACACACACACAAATACACACACACGCACTGAAATTAATGACACCAAGATACCACCGGTATCTCCGGCTAATGCCGCCGACACTGACTAATCGCATGCTTAGGCGTAACTGACAGGGTGTGGCAGAGGGTGGGGCGTGGAGTCGCTGGCCCCACCTCTAGGTTAAGAAGTCTTCTATACTCACTGTCTTAGAAGCGCATCAATAATAACATTACAATTACATTAACTTCATTTGAAGTTGTTTTATAGAGAACATGGGAAGCGGTGTAGGATGAAGAGAATAAAAGCAATCAACCGAGGGCGGCAATTTTTCTCTTCATTTGGAGGGGCAATTTTTTCGGCCAACGTTTTGGATGTTGTTTTTGTTGTTTTTTTAAGGACCCATGTTAAGTGTTGAACTGAAGACTTGTCACAGCTTGACCAACATATTCTCATGTCCTCATGTGCTTATGTCCTCATATCCTCATGTTATCATATTCTCATGTCCTCATGTGCTAATGTCCTCATATCCTCATGTTATCATATTCTCATGTCCTCATGTGCCAATGTCCTCATATCCTCATGTTATCATATTCTCATGTCCTCATGTGCCAATGTCCTCATCTCCTCATGTTATCATATTCTCATGTCCTCATGTGCCAATGTCCTCATATCCTCATGTTATCGTATTCTCATGTCCTCATGTGCCAATGTCCTCATATCCTCATATCCTCATCTCCTCATTCCTCGAGGCCTCGTGTGCTCAGATATGAATCTTTAAAGTTTCTTTTGTTTCCTTTCTTTCGTTTTTTCCTCTTGTTGTTTTTTGTTTTTTTTTATTTTTATTTTTTTATTTTTTTTAAATTTTCGTTTGAAGCTAAATGTTATATTTTATTTCCACAATCACAATAACAATTAATTTGAATGTTTGGGCAATCACAATACCAATTAATTTGAATGTTTGGGATACACTTAAAATGGGGAGGGTATAGGTGGCTATTTGATAGAATTTTCAACTCTGCACGCGTGTCACACAAAGGATTATCATTTTTACACGAGTGTCACTTACAGGGCTATCGCAAATGTTCCCTTTAAGCTGCGCAGCTGCGCTGATATTTAAGCCATGCCGCTGCTCAGACGTTAGAATACCGAGCAGCAAATTTTGTGTTAAATTACAAACAGAATGAATGCTGTGTAACTTTGTACACGAGTTGTACACGAGTTGTACACGAGTTGTACACGAGTTGTACACGAGTTGTACACGAGTTGTACACGAGTTGTACACGAGTTGTACACGAGTTGTTTTTCTTTACTTTGAGACCGACTGATCTCAGTGGGAACATTGGTTGTTGCCCTTACACCCGTCTCACATACAGGGTTATCACCATTACAGGTGTGACACATAAGGATTATCACCTTTTACACGCGTGTCACTTATCTGGCTATATATTGACGTTTTTTTTTATCTTTTCCCTTAAGATACATCTCTTCAAACTTTACTTTCAAAATTAATCAAACAACATTTTATCTAACGATAAACGTAGCTTATGTGCACCGTACTGTCATTTGTGTAGTTGTTATGATATGAATGTTTATTGAATTCTTATATGGATGTTATTATTGTTATGTAAAGCGCTGTGAGCCCAGTTCCTTTCTGGGGTACAGCGCTGTATAACTTATTAATTTATTATTATTATTATTCGTATAATATATTTCCAGGAAAACCTTCTTCAAAGAGTTTCAATAAATATTTAATGTTGATGTTAAGTTATTGCAAATCTAATTAAAACATGATATAGATCAGAGGTGGGCAAACTTTTTAGGGCGAGGGCCACAGTAGTATGAAACTAAACAACAAGGGGCCACACCTAAACAAATTTTAGCCTCGATTCAAGTACAAAAATCCATCTTAAATATACATTTATTGATTTTTTCAATACTACCGAAGGGAATTAATTTGATTTCGATTTTTCCTAAGATTAAATGTTGACAATTTGTACTGTAACTTGTTTTCTCGCCAGGTGTATATTTCTCGCGAGATTTGGTGTATTAATATCGAATGCAAAGCTCCACGCGTTTGTTCTCTATATCCTTCTGAATAACTAATCGGAACAGGGTATTTGGAGCCCACCTCGAGAGAACCGTGACCGCGAGCAGAGGGGGGGGGGCTACGGACATATGTTTCACGATAGTGATATGCTTTACTCTAATTATGTTTCATTTTTTTTATACTTTGTTTTACACATATAAATTAGTGGTGGTAAACATTCTTCAGAAAGTTTTTTTTAAATACTTTTTTGTTGTTGCTAGTGTATATAAAAATGTGTTGAGATAAATATAATAGCTTTGAATATTTGCATTTTCCTTTCTAGTGTTCCAATGGTGTTTCCTAATACTTTTAAATATTCATCATCTTTGTTTATTACCCCAAGTAAAGAACAATAACTCTGCATGATAAGGGAAGTAACAACACCAATTGCTGTGCCCCACAAGATTTGTAGGAAGGTTTATTTACATTGACTGTAAACCACCTTGAGTTTTGTACTGATTCATTAATCCGTCTCACGTTTGCCTACATTGTCAATCAAATTATTACCATCACCTTAAACAATTGTGTGTTCACCCCCACACCACCACGCACCCTTCCCCCACCCATCCCCACCTTCGCCCCAAGCTCTGCCTAAGTCAGTAAGCACCAGGGACCCAGGGACACCGCGTTCAAAGTGAAACGGTCAGCTATAACTGACCCTAGCACTGGCCGTGGGGGCGATGATGAGGTCACGGGCCGGGTCGTAAACATGTCGTGTCACACTCTTCTCCGCGACGTAGCGAGGTCGTCGTAAGTGTCAGGGGGGTAGCTGGGTGTCAGTGTTTCCCGGGGTTGTCTGTGGGAACTTCGGGGTTGTCAGGGGTTGACATAGATGTCACGGAGTGTTGGGTCGTCATGAGGCGCCGGTAGGCTACTGTCAGGGGTTGACATAGATGTCACAGAGTGTTGGGTCCTCATGAGGCGCCGGTAGGCTACTGTCAGGGGTTGACATAGATGTCACGGAGTGTTGGGTCCTCATGAGGCGCCGGTAGGCTACTGTCAGGGGTTGACATAGATGTCACGGAGTGTTGGGTCGTCATGAGGCGCCGGTAGGCTACTGTCGGCACTGGGACTGCATGAGGTTTAAGGGATAGGAGCTGGGAATTTTATTGAATGATCGGGATTGGTTGGTCCAGAAATATTATGATTTTTTGTTGTTGAGTTTTTAGGAGAGGCTTTAATTTCAAGGACGTAGCAGGTAAGCCATAATGCTTCAGTCTAAGGGGTATGTGAAGGTACGAAACAAATCTAGAATCTATTATACTGTCTTAATTAAATTTCTTGCAAAGTTACTCCTAAAATTGAGTTACTCATCAGTCATGTAATTTCACACCTCCTTAACCCCACCCCTTAAAAAAAATTAAACTTCCCAATACAGCTACCCACAATCCGTTTATTTCAATCACCGTGTCACAGGGATCTAAGAACGACATCTACCGTTGCACACCTGGTTTCCGAAATTGGTTTTCCCGCTCCTTCACCATTCAACTGGCAGACTATGCCACCATGCCACTCCCAGACAATGCCACCATTCCACTCCCAGGCAATTCCACTATTCCACTCCCAGGTAATGCCACCATTCCACTCCCACACAATACCACCATTCCACTCCCACACAATACCACCATTCCACTCCAAGGCAATGCCACCATTCCACTCCCAGACAATGCCAACATTCTGCTCCCATACAATGCCACCATTCCACTCCCCGGCAATGCCACCTTCTACTCCCAGAATATGCCACCATTCTGCTCCCACACAATTCCACAATTCCACTCCCAGGCAATGCCACCATTCTACTCCCAGGCAATGCCACCATTCCACTCCCACACAATGCCACCATTCCGCTCCAAGACTATGCCACCATTCCGCTCCCAGACAATGCCACCATTCCACCTCCACCAGACAATACCACCATAAACAACACGTCCCACGACCACGGGCCTGGCCTTTCTTCTGTCGTTTGTGTTCCACAGAAACGCTTATCTCAGACAATGAAAGCAGACACGGCGTCACGACGGCTTGGTTGGTGGTCGCTGTCTTGGCCCGCCGTCAAGTACCACAGCATCATCCCGGCACCCGAAACGGCCTGTTGTCGTTAGCGGGTGGGATGGTTGGGGGGGGGGTTGGTTTGGGGTGCCCTCTGATCGTTACGCTAATGAGACAAAAGCAGATCGATCACGGACGGACCAACGATCTCTGATTTTATTCGCTGGTCTACACGCTGCAGTGCACAGATGACGTTTAAAGCAAAAATAAATGCGATATAAATGTAGACACAGCAAGTTGCGCGTATCTAGAGAAAGCAGCAGCGAAATAAGATGATTTAACAGACGCTGTTGTGACTTGCTTTCAAACAGGGATACGGACTGTTAAATGACTGGTAGTGGTCAGTGACTGGTTGTGGTTACAGAACTCCTTATCATGATTGAATTAGACCTATATAAAGTCATGTTTTGATTTTAGACATCATAATCACGATTGAATTGGATCTATATAAAGTCATGTTTTGATTTTAGACATCATAATCATGATTGAATTGGATCTATATAAAGTCATGTTTTGATTTTAGACATCATAATCATGATTGAATTGGATCTATATAAAGTCATGTTTTGATTTTAGACATCATAATCACGATTGAATTGGATCTATATAAAGTCATGTTTTGATTTTAGACATCATAATCACGATTGAATTGGATCTATATAAAGTCATGTTTTGATTTTAGACATCATAATCATGATTGAATTGGATCTATATATAGTAATGTTGTTATTATAGACATCATCCATACGATTCATTCATGGTATGAAATGTTGACTTAATCACCAGAGATGTTTGCGATTAATACTACTACCGGAAGTCGCCGAGAGCTTATTGCCCTAATTAAACGCTCCACCCGGTGGCGCCTGGCCCCATCTTTAAGTGGAATAGTTTGTCACCAGACTATTGGGGGACACGTGGCAAAAACATTTTTCAAAATTTGATTTCTTGTGCAAGTTTCCTTTTTTCTTCTTCTTGCAAAGTTAATTCTATCGCAAGAATTACCGGAGTCGTCGCTGTAGTCAATGAACTGTTTCGGTAATTGTTGCAGTTGCTGAGGTCAGAGGCGTAACAACGACTTGGCATCGGGGCAGCTGCCAAGGGCGCCGAGGGCTAATCCTTCAATAATCAATTTATTCTGTATAATAACTTAGTATTTTCCTGATTTCTCAAGGGCGCCCAAAATAAATTAGCCAAGGGCGCGGTAAACCCAGTTACGCTTCTGACTGAGGTAGTTGATGTTGCCAATATTGCTGTTTCTGTTTCTGTTTTTAACAAAGTACACAGTCTTCGCCTACCTGCTAAACCACTAGTCAATCCATGTTTTTACAGAAGCAATTTTTAAAAAATAAGGAACAAGGACAATCTTGGTCAAACGACAAACACACTATCGAGCTCTAAACTCTAAACTAAAGTCTAATTTCTAACATCTAAATTATCTACTCTAAACAATGAACGCTAAACTCTAAACTATCAAGTCTAAACTATCAAGTCTAAACTATCAAGTCTAAACTATCAAGTCTAAACTATCAAGTCTAAAGTATCAAGTCTAAACTCTAAACTATCAACTCTTAGACTATCACCATTCTTCTTTGACGCCCTTCTCCTCCCTCACCCCTCCTCCTCCTCCTCCCTTCTCCCTCCTCAACCCCCGGTGCCGCCGCACATCTCTTTCTTCCTTTATCTCCGACCAGTCGGACGGGTGTCCTAGACCTCAACTGACCCAACTCAGTAACACGCGCCTTCGCCAGTTGGCCCCCTCTGGCCCTCGTCGGTGTCGGATTGTGTAGCGTGTTGTAATCGGGAATTTCTCAGGTTTAGATTACTGCCCGGGGGGTGGGGGTGTAGGGGGAGGGAACTGAGCTGGAACCCAAGAAATAGTTTCACGACATAAATCTTTCAAGGACTTGACAATATCATCATTCCCCCTCCCCTCCCCTCTGTGCGCGCCCCTCCCCCGCCCACACTCCTCATTCTGACAATAGAAGAGTTGTACGGTTAAGCTGCCGGCTGGAGCAGATATGATCTACCCGCTTACACTACACCTAGAACAATTTGGCGTGTTGTGATTATAGAACAACCAGATGTTGTTTGTTGTTGTTGGTATGTTTTTGTTTGTTGTTCATTGTTGTTGGATTTTAATAATAATGATTGTTATTTGTATTTATACTGTTGTTGTTTTTTTCCGAGGTCCTTAAATTTGAGACAATGTACCCTGGTCGATCGACAGTGAAGCGGCGTTTTCCTCGAGAGGTGATTCCTTTAGCCGCCACAGCGTCCGCCGCTGGTCTGACAGCTTAAGAGAATGTTTTGCATTTGCTCTGTCCTTTTTTCGGGGTGAAGTGGTGTGTGTGTGGGGCGGGGGGCGATACCACTTGCCCGCTAGAGCCAAAATCTTGGTCAGATGAAGTCAAACTATTGTATTATGTAACAACTGAGTACCTGGAGACAGAATGGCGCCATTTTCATTCACCAGAGTAGGAAGATCTCGGACTCAGGGACGGCGACTTTTCTGCTACTCTTACGTCATTCGATCCCTATATTGATAATTATGGCTCTTGTATTTGATATGTTCTGCCGTCCTTCGATCCCAAATATTGATAATTATGGCTCTTGTATTTGATATGTTCTGCCGTCCTTCGATCCCAATATTGATAATTATGGCTCTGGTATTTGATATGTTCTGCCGTCCTTCGATCCCAATATTGATAATTATGGCTCTTGTATTTGATATGTTCTGCCGTCCTTCGATCCCAATATTGATAATTATGGCTCTTGTATTTGATATGTTCTGCCGTCCTTCGATCCCAATATTGATAATTATGGCTCTTGTATTTGATATGTTCTGCCGTCCTTCGATCCCAATATTGATAATTATGGCTCTGGTATTTGATATATTTTGCCGTCCTTCGATCCCAATATTGATAATTATGGCTCTTGTATTTGATATGTTCTGCCATCCTTCGATCCCAATATTGATAATCATGGCTCTTGTATTTCATATGTTCTGCCATCCTTCGATCCCAATATTGATAATTATGGCTCTGGTATTTGATATGTTCTGCCGTCCTTCGATCCCAATATTGATAATTATGGCTCTTGTATTTCATATGTTCTGCCGTCCTTCGATCCCAATATTGATAATTATGGCTCTTGTATTTGATATGTTCTGCCGTCCTTCGATCACTATATTGATAATTATGGCTCTTGTATTTGATATGTTCTGCCGTCCTTCGATCCCTATATTGATAATTATGGCTCTTGTATTTGATATGTTCTGCTGTCCTGCGATCACTATGTTGATAAATATGGTTCTTGTATTTGAGTTTATGATATTTCTGTTATATTTATGAGGAGAATCCATGGGTTGAAAGGGAGGGTATCATAGGCTCGAGGTTGGAAAGGTGAAGGCAATCGACACAAACTATTGTATCTTATCTTATCTATACAGACGCTCATTCTATGCAGAAAATAGTTGCGTCCACAGACCATGACAGATGATCTGTTGGCAAGTGATGCAGCATTCACAGGCCACGGCTTTGTGGGTTCCACGCATTACCCAGCCGCCTAACTACATGTAGTCTTGGGTACCCATTCGGAGCGGGGTGACTCAGGGACGGCCTAGGCCCCGGGAACAAACCCTTGCCTTCACACGGATTCGAACCCGTGACCATCGGTACGACAGTCCATTGCGCCAATTGTGCACCTTGGAGGGCTTGTCCCAGTCTCTGATCGTCTTAGCCGGGAATGAGCAGTTCCTGTGTTGTGTTCTTGCTGCTGTACGCTCTCACTGAGACGATCCCACTGGTGTTTCGAGATCAATGTTCGCTTTAAGCAGCGCGGCCGCGCTGATATCCCACTGATGCCGCGCCTCAGTTTATTATTACCGCGCACCTAATTTTGAAAATGGTAACATAATAAATATCTTTGTGAGCTGTAAAATTTTGCACAAAAATGGATGCTGTGCAAAGTTGCACACGAATTTGTTATGTTGCACACGGACCAACGAAACTTAGAAGGAACATTGTTTGAGAGTACACATGTTTGATCCCTGTGTTGGTTTGAGTGTAGCGGAAGTAAAGCCAGCAGGAAAGCGAACAATCATCATCTTAATTTTTACACGGCTAATTTTTCAGATTTGGTTCCCGTCTCCCCCCCCCCACACACACACATATCAGCAGATGTAAACGTTTGTTAAGTCCGGCGCTGAAACAGGGCGCGTTCTTAAGATTCGAAAGATGAGATCATTTTCATTGATTCCACGGTTTCTAGCAAAAATATTTCTTGATTAATCATAAATTTAGGCAATTTTTCTTGCGTGATCATTGGCAGTGAATCTTGATCAATGTCTGACGTACACATTGTTTCATTGGCCGAGAATCTTGGTGAAAATGTGACGTACACATAGTTTCATTGGCAGAGAATCTTGATTAAAGTGTGACGTACAAATTGTTTCATTGGCAGTGGTCCTAAATATATGTAGCATATATTATTGCAGTTACGTTAATACTGGATACATTTTTAAAATAGCGTTTGTGCAAAGGTTGGTCCACACCTCTCATCACACGAACCCACTATAAAATACGCCAAAATTGGCGTTTTTTTATAGCGCGTTCGTGTGCTGTTTGGAGTGGGAAACAACCTATAATTTAATTGTAGATCTTATAGATGAAATTTGTGAAACACTTTCACCAAAGTATCAGTCAAAGTGTATTTAGTGAAACGACATTGAAAAGCTGTTTCGAATAGTAACTGAATTTCATTAAAACTTGTAAAGAGAATTGTCAATAAAAACCTTGTTTATTGAAGAGTAATTAAAATTTGTTAAGGTAATTGTCATTGTAAACTTTTTAGTGAAGTGGCATTGAAAACTGACAGAGAAAAAATCTTTGAAAAACAATTTTTTTTTAAACAACATATTTCTTTTAGAACAAAATTTTAAAAAAATCTAGTCTGCGAAATGATAGATCTTAAATCAATTCTAGAGCTCGATTTCAACCACAGGTTTTTTTATGAGACGCTTGCGCCAAACACTGATATAGATTACAGTTTTATTACAAGTTTTGTAGATAGAATTTGAACTCAATTTTGGTGTAGATAGTTGGTCTCCGTACAATGGACATGCGAGCCAGTCGCCCTCACTTGTTTGTCGTTGCCTCGCTAAGTCTGGACAAACGCGCTCTGGAAACATCTGTTCAGCCCCGTATTGTGGTGAGGATTTTTGTTCCGTTTTGTTCCAACCTGGGAAAATGTGCAGACGTGCCGGAAGTTTCAAAGTAAGTTCCGCGCATGTACGCGCTCACCGCGGGGCGGCGGGGCGCAGCCCGGGGAGATTGGCCTGATAAATTCCACCCCGGGCCCCCGCGAGATAAAGGTGCTGACTTACCGGAGCTGACTCCCCCTCGGGGTGCCAGCGATTAGGAGAGTATAACGAGAGATTAAAGGGTGCTCAACGAAAGTCTCTAAAGTTGAAAATCCGGGAAGGAAGAAGGGATTTTATATTTCGAGGGTTAGAAAATAGATAGTGGTCGTTTAGACTTAACAAAAAAAAACAACAAGATATTTGATTGATACAATTCAGACGAGCAGAAAGAGCAGGAATATAACCTCCCCCCCCCACCCCAACCCTTTTTTCTACCGAACATAGTAATCAAAATCATGTGTGAAGGTGGTTTTTTTAAATTAGAAAAGTGTGTGTGTGTGTATTTCTCTCTCTCGCTCTCCCCCCCCTCTCTCTCTCTCTCTCTCTCTCTCTCTCTCTCTGTATGTGTGTGTATTTCTCTCTCTCGCTCTCTCTCTCTCTTTCTCTCTCTCTCTCTCTCTCTGTATGTGTGTGCGTGTCTGATCATAAATAAATATATTAAAAAAATAATTGTTAAACTTATGCGTTTGAAAATGAATTGGTCTTGATTTAATACGATTCAAAGATTTTATTTTGAAATTTAAATTTAAAATTTAAAACAAAACAAAAATTAAAAATCACCCTATCCTGGAATATGTTTATAACATTTTTTAAATTTAGAATTTTTACATAATATTGAGTGAGGGCTCTATATTTTACTCTAGGTGTCAGAATGGAAGAAATCCTTTAGGCCAACATACACGTTATCAGTTTGACACTCTCGCCCCTGACCGCGTTGGTTTGTTTACTGCAAAGGGCGTTATTCAAAGATGTAATACCTGGCAATAGCGCATGAATAGAGTTAATATGCAGTCTTCTCTAAAGATATTTCTTCGATCAATCGTTGTTTCGTTCCCTTAAAAATAAATTTTGTATTGTCTAAAATGTAATCATAAACGTTATACAGTCACATTTTTTAAACATAGAATGTAAAACTTTTTTTCATAATTAGTCGTTTTTAGTGAGCAAGAATTAGATACGAATCTAAAATATGAATTCACTTTTTAATTAGATTAAAATTTAAGTGGTCTCTCTTTTTCAAAGCTTACGCCCGGAAATGACGTGTTTTGGTTTGATATCATTCAACCCAAGAGCCCTCGACATGTCATCGCAGACTTTTTTTCCATATTCCATACAAAAAATACAACTCGTCTATGTTTTCCCGCAGTTCACAATCTCGCCAGCGATCGCGCTCTGCGGTGTTGAAATTAAGATCTTCCCCGATGCCAGCGCGAGGTATCGAACCGAGGCCGAGAGTTTCCAGAAAAGAACATCTCCTGCGCCGGTTTCCGCTACAGAGATCAAAGAGAATATACGACATGAAAATGATTCAGAAACCTGCACGCGCCGCGGGTGCCTTGTCCGTGAGGTGACAACTTCATGTGACCCCGGGAGCAAAAAAAAATGGGCGCCCTGCTGCTCGACTGGGGCGTAAAAGATCGACAGCGTATGAGGAACGGACGCATGGCCCGAGCAAGGTTCCGCATCCGTAGATGGCTATCAAGACAAGCAAACCGTAACTGTGTCAGCGCGACGCCTGCTGTTACGGAGAGAAAAGGGGGGGGGGCGGCTTTTTCACAGTCGCGTTGTTTGTTGTGTCGCATTGAGTGAACGAGTGTTCATTGTTGCACGCCAAACACTAGCAGACGTCACGAGGATATCATAGTTCCGTAAATGGCGAGGGGTTTTTTCGTTGCTTTTTTTATCAGATGTACCGGAAGAGCTAGGTCGACCTGCGAGCTACGGTCGAGCTGTCCTGATATGTTCAAACTGACCAAAGGACTTCATTTGTTACGTCGGTCATCTATTTTCTTCACTCATCTTTGTTTTTTCTTTGTTTTTTCCCAGCCGACTTGTCTCCCTTAGAGCATTCTTCCGACTTAGTAACTTACTATTACCCCATCAACACAGCATCCCTATCTTTGCTCTGCGCCTTTGATGACGGCCCATTGTGTGGCCAAAATGAGATACCTCATCCCCCCCCCCATGTTTTTTACATGACGTAGCGACCCAAACACAAAGCGGTCTGTGTTGTGCCTAAGTGGTATCCCTTTGTGTGTGGTAACTCTTCGGTCGACCCAAGGGCGGCGGCCAGCTCCGAGCCGGGTGTTGTGTTAAATGCCTTTTGGTCTATATAAGAAGGTTTATTGCAGGCGATGATTCTTTTTAATGGCACTCATAAATGCTACGACTCTCATATATGTTACATCTCTATGTTATATCTCTCATATGTTAAATCTCTCATATGTTAAATCTCTCATATGTTACGTCTCTCACATATGATACATCTCTCATCTATGGTACATCTCTCATTTATGTTACATCTCTCATATACAGTGGTACCTCGAGATACGAAATTAATCCGTTCCGGGTGGCTTTCGTATCTTGGATTATTCGTATTGACAGCAAACTAGCGATGGGCATTTAGTCAATTGACGTTAACCCCTCGCCGGCCGGCATTTAGTCAATTGACGGCAACCCGTCGTGGGGTGGCATTTAGTCAATAGACAGCAACCCCTCAAAAGGCGGCATTTCGTTAAAAAAGACGGCAAACCCTTATGGGGCGGCATTTAGTCCAAAGACGACCTTTTGAATTAGATTTCTGAACTTCTTTCCTCTTTCCGCATGTAACAGAGTTTTGTCAACAGTCAATCTAAACCAGTGGCTCTTAACCTTGTTGTCGGTACTGAACCCCACCAGTTGTATATGCGCAATCACCGAACCCTTCTCAATGATTGCCAAGCGCGGGGCGTGTCATCACGAATCATTTGAGTCGGGTGTGTGTCTTGACCTCCTCCGAACCCCCAAGACTGACTCACCGAACCCCTGGGGTTCGATCGAACTCAGGTTAAGAACCAGGACCACTGATCTCAACGAATGCATGTATGTAGTAAGTAGTAAATATTTTGTTGGCGGAAAGTGTACGACAGATACTTTCCAGCTGCTCATCTCACAGATAAAGCAGGTTCAGGTAGGAAATGTTATTTTTGTGATTATTATCTTTATAATTTAAAATAATTTTTAAAAAATAGAATTGTTAATTAAAATATTTATGAAGCAGTTCTTAAGATAATTTGCTGCTTAAAATTTCAATTCAAGCTAAATTCTATCAAGAAGGCTCCAAATTAAAAATATAATTATGATATCAAGCATCCGTATCTTTTTAATTAGGCTAATATTAGTATAGTTTAGTATAGAAAAGTATAGTAATAATACTATTATTTTTATGTGTGTTACTGACTGGAAAAAATTTTCATAATTAAAAATCAATGTGCATTATAAGATTTGCTTTTATGACTATAATTTTTTTCCGCAAATATTTATATACATGTGAACGAATTGCAAGCAAAAGAAAGCAACCACTAATTTGACAAATTGTAACTGCACCACATACAGTGATACACCTCAATTAGACAAACGGTACAATGTCGTCGGTGACTAGCCCAAGAAAGCCACAAGCCGCAATCACAACCCAGTGTACACCACGAGCCAACCCGTGATCGGCGGAGAAACAATTCTTTTGTAAATATTAAAGGTAAAACTTTTTTTCCCCAATGAAATTAAAATTCAATTAGCTGAAGTCAACACTCTATACTCTATAGTCTATAGAGACCAAGTTTATTTCTTAATTCGACAAGTTTCACGAAGAATTGCCATCAGGAATCCTCAATTTATTAGACATAGTCTTTTAATGAATAGAAAACAAAAGGGTAGAAAGAAGTGTCCCTTTTGTTTAAACAGATGGCATTATGCTGGATATTTTGAAGAGAATAATTATAATATTAATTACATTAGTTTGGCCAACACTAACGTCACTTATGTAAAGACATGCACTAAAAGCAATCAATGAATAGTTTAAAAGATTTTGTTTAAATATCACTTTTTAATTGCAAAGACAAAGAGTATCAGTATATGATGTTTTAACAATTAATGATTAATGTGTCACAATATCAAAATTATTATATGAAATTTAATTGCAGGTTTATGTAAGAAGGACAGACAGAATCATCAAAATGTAAAGAACACAGAATCATTGCTCTAAATTATAGGTGTAAGACCTTGCAGGATAAAATTACTACTGTGGAGAGTGAACTGCATGCAGTGTGCCGAATCAAATTTCAATATTTTGGATAGAAAATCTGTACAATGTAAATTATATAACATTTAACTATTATATATATCAGGGGTGCCCAGACCTGCAGTAACTGAGAGCCATTTTAAAATATTAAAAAAATTATTGATAGCAGCTTTTTAGCACTATATGTCATTAAACCTGGCTCGAAAATCTTCCAGTAATCATTGCAACACATCTTTCATAAATTGTACGCGAGCCGCAATGTGAACACAAAAGAGCCGCATGCGGCTCGCCAGCCGCGGTTTGGCCACCGTTGATATATAATAAACGCATGATAAGGTTTGTTTTTTTTAAAAATTAAATTGACGTTTATAATTTACAGGCATCAATATTCTTGTACCATAGATAGTTCTACTACGTGCGTCAATAGTAGTTAGGACTGAGCATGTTAGTTAATAAAGATTGAACATAATATTCAATATGTACTCTGCATGGTCATTCCCACGGATAAGTAAGAGCACGTGTTGCGTTAAAATTGGTTTGACTCGTCATTTCTTAATCAGTGTTTCAATTTCTTGGGTTTAAAATTAAATTGACGTTTATAATTTACAGGCATCAATATTCTTGTACCATAGATAGTTCTACTACGTGCGTCAATAGTAGTTAGGACTGAGCATGTTAGTTAATAAAGATTGAACATAATATTCAATATGTACTCTGCATGGTCATTCCCACGGATAAGTAAGAGCACGTGTTGCGTTAAAATTGGTTTGACTCGTCATTTCTTAATCAGTGTTTCAATTTCTTGGGTTTATGTTCGGCCACCACATTATTCATTACGAGCAACAAAGCCCGTCCAAGCACGTTCCGCCACCGTTCGGTGGCATTTTGTAACTCCCCTCTAACAGCCGTCTCGACCGGCATACATGTGCATTACGTCAAACATACTATTCATTATAGTTAACATAAATAACTCGTAAAAATAGAGCTTTTGACTATAAATCCAAACGCGCATAACTCAAAATAAAGTCTTGGAAGAAATACTGCACTTAAGATAACTCGTTTTGAACGTCCGCGTAAACGTATTCAATATGATTGGCTGTAGGACTCAAATGTGTTTGAGGGACCAATTGCTATCGATGACCGGACAGAAACTTGCCTTTTATTATATAAAAAGGAAGGATTATCTGTCTTGCAATTGCCTTCATCTTAATTTTTTGTGAAATAAAATTAAGATTGAAACTGTAACGTCTTGCAATTATTATGTCATTTACACTTTACTGCACTGTTAGCTACATTTAGAAAAGGTAATGGTTCATGAAAGTAGTAGTGTTATACTGTCATTCAATGAAATTTGTGTGGGTATTTTAGGGAATCACTATGGTGCAAAGATTTCCCAGCCAATTATTGGCGAGATAGGAGACTTTGAGAAATCTGAAATGCCATTGTCTTGTGTGTTGTTGTTCTTTCACCTCATGCCTTCTGTTTAAATCATTTCCCATTGTCTTGTGTGTTGTTGTTCGTTCACCTCATGCCTTCTGTTTAAATCATTTCCCATTGTCGACATTAAAATTTTTGTGTAAGCCCTTACATCTGCTGCCATGCCCTTACATCTGCTGCTCTGCCCTTACATCTGCTGCTATGCCCTTACATCTGCTGCTCTGCCCTTACATCTGCTGCTCTGCCCTTACATCTGCTGCTATGCCCTTACATCTGCTTGTGGTGAAAGCATCTTCCATTCTGAAGCAAAATAAATATGAATGTATAAAAAATATTATATCTCTAAATCAAAGTCATAATCTTAGTATTAGTATATTTCTAAGATTAAGGCGTATGAGGAACAAGGAAAACAATTAATTATACAATTAATTAAAGATAGGTCCTTTTTCATAATGATCCTTAAAGGTAATCAATAACTATCAAAGTCTATCTAAAACTTTATTTAGATAATTATTTTTTAAAAACTTAAAAGTAGTGACTTATTTTTTAAGTACTAAATTATTTTAGGTAATAGTAATAATAATAATGATTAGACTACTAAGACTAGACTAATACTAAATTATGCGACTATCGAACGTCCGCTTACACTCACCTTTCAAAATGTTCATGCTTATTTAATTAATTTTAAGTCCTCTGCATTTTAGTACATTATTCAGCTGCAAAACTAAGAGTGATGAATTATATATATTTATTTTATTTTTTTATTTTTTTTTAATTATTTTTTTTGTGTGTGCACAATATTAGAAGATCATTTTCATTGACATCAATGTATCCAAAACGCACTGCTGTTAAGCAAATTTGAGAAAAGTTTGACCCCACAATCTAAAAATTAAAAAATGACCGAATGGGTTATGACGTTTTCCGATCTTGGAAATGACAAGCCCTATTCTTAGACACCTCAGCCTGGCCTCAGATGAGCCGTATCGCGGTAAGCTAAATGTAATCACTCGTGTGACCTCGGTAATCTTGCCTGTGGTCTAAATGGCCTCGCCGTCTGATGGTCTTCCCGATAGGTGGCGCTAGCAGTAATAAATTAACCACAGAAGGGGGCGAGAGGGGGGGGGGTTAAGGGAGTCAGGGAGGACAAGATACGTGTTCCCTTTACATTTCTTTTATCGAACACGAGTGTGCAGCGCCACCCCCCCCCCACCACCCCCCCCCACCCCGAATAAGTTTGAGAATACCTGTTTACATTTGTAAATATCATCAAGAAAAATGACCAGCCAAATAACAAGAATTGCGAAGTCTAACCATGATTGCCGTCCTCGCGATTTGTTGTTTCTGTAATATGGTCTAATGTGAACCCTGTCCGCCGTAACCATAACGGGCCGGGAGTGGCCAGTCGGAACCGTGTCGGGCCGGGAGTGGCCAGCCGTAACCGTGTCGGGCCGGGAGTGGCCAGCCGTAACCGTGTCGGACCGGGAGTGGCCAGCCATAACCGTGTCGGGCAGGGAGTGTCCAGCCGTAACCATGTCGGGCATGGGGGAGGGGGTGGATAGAAGAAGAAATTAAAACGTAAACACATAAGAAGTCAGCTTTTAGACATTTCGTAATTATTCGAACAATTTCCCAGTGAAAAACATATTTAGAAGAGGAACAAAAGGGAAAAGAATGAACACTAAACCAATAAGAACACCGTCAATGGTGATAAGATCGACATAAGCGATGGTTGTGTGGACACTGAGATCTTAGACCAACCTAACTGTATTGTACACTGATATCTTAGACCAACCTAACTGTGTTGTACACTGATATCTTAGACCACCCTAACTGTATTGTACACTGATATCTTAGACCAACCTAACTGTATTGTACACTGATATCTTAGACCAACCTAACTGTGTTGTACACTGATATCTTAGACCAACCTAACTGTATTGTACACTGATATCTTAGACCAACCTAACTGTGTTGTACACTGATATCTTAGACCAACCTAACTGTGTTGTACACTGATATCTTAGACCAACCTAACTGTGTTGTACACTGATATCTTAGACCAACCTAACTGTGTTGTGCACTGATATCTTAGACCAACCTAACTGTGTTGTGCACTGATATCTTAGACCAACCTAACTGTGTTGTACACTGATATCTTAGACCAACCTAACTGTGTTGTACACTGATATCTTAGACCAACCTAACTGTGTTGTACACTGATATCTTAGACCAACCTAACTGTATTGTACACTGATATCTTAGACCAACCTAACTGTATTGTACACTGATATCTTAGACCAACCTAACTGTATTGTACACTGATATCTTAGACCAACCTAACTGTGTTGTACACTGATATCCTAGACCAACCTAACTGTGTTGTACACTGCCATACTTTGAAAATGATTAAAATATTAACAAAAATGTACAACTAAAACTATTTCTGTTATCTTATATTATACATTAGAGACTATCCAGAAGGTTATTACGCCCTAAAAATGCCCTAGTCTTGCATTTTTATTAGAGTTTTAAATGTTGAAAGAGTGTTGTTTTTTTTCCTGGTTTCCTCAGGCAACACACGACACGTCTGAATACCGGACGGGAATAACGAGATTTTCTATGCGTTTTTTCTGGCATACGGAATAAGAAAAGTGTTTTTTATCCCTTATTCTAAATAAGGGTTGTATTATGTTATCTTTGTGTTTTATTTGCAAGTTATAATAATTGACGTATGTATTATTACTACTTTGCTATTTGTTCTTATTCTAACCTCTGGTGTTTCAATGTTTAATGATTTAACTAATGGTGTTATTCTTGTCAGTTTTGAATATTCTCCGGTAATTAATCTTTGCAGCTTTTTTGTATTTGTTCTAGTTTATCAATGTTTTCTTTGGTGGACGGGTCCCATACAGAAGATGCATATTCTAGTACAGGTCTCACCAAAGTAAGGTATAAGCATTTCAGTTTTATGTTCTTATTACATCTGTAAATGCTTCTCTTTATAAAGTTTAAAGGCATTCACAATAATTTTTCATTTACATATAAACATTTATTCCATTCATAGTTTACCGATACTATTTATTTTGCAGTATTTTGAAATTTTTAAAATATCATTATATGAAATTATTTAAATATCATGATATGAAATTATTTAAATATCATTATATGAAGTTATTTAAATGTCATTATATGAAGTTATTTAAATATCATTATATGAAATTATTTAAATTTCATTATATGGAATTATTTAAATTTCATGATATGAAATTATTTAAATATCATATGAAATTATTTAAATATCATTATATGAAATTATTTAAATAGCATTATATGAAATTATTTAAATTTCATTATATGAAATTATTTAAATTTCATTATACGAAATTATTTAAATATCATATGAAATTATTTAAATATCATTATATGAAATTATTCAAATATCATTATATGAAATTATTTAAATAGCATTATATGAAATGATCCACGTAAAACAAATGAGACGACGGTGTAAAATTAATTACTTTCAACTGTTAAAAAAGTAATTACCAGATGATCAATTATTTAACACGGGAAGCTAGCGAACGATAAATCTTCGAGAATACATAGAGATGAAGTATTTATGACCACAAACAGATAAGTGTCGCGGGAGATGGTATCACTTTAAGTATCACGTTACACCTGAGTGGCTATCTTCCCATCAGGGGGAGAGAACTGTCACTTGGTGTCCCCAGGGGGTCGCAGCGAGGGGTTAGGGCAAAGCTGGCTTACGATGACGGGAGCGGTTCAGTTTTGGACGGGTAGATCTGCATACTGCATTGTGATATGCCATTGATAGCCGGTGTCAGTCAGTGTGTAGTTTTAGATTCCTGTGTCAGTCAGTGTGTAGTTTTAGATGCCTGTGTCAGTCGGTATGTAAGTTTAGATGCCGTGTCAGTCAGTCTGTAGTGTTAGATACCTGTGTGAGTCGGTGTGTAGTGTTAGATGCCTGTGTAGGTCAGTGTTTAACTTTAGATATCTGTGTCAGTCGGTGTGTACTTTTAGATGCCTGTGTCAGTGTGTAGTTTTAGAAATGCCTGTGTCTTTCAGTCTGAAACTTTTTTGCCCATGTCGGCTAGTGTGTAGTTTTTGTTGGACCGTGTCGTCTAGTGTGTAGTTTTTAGGCACATTTCGGCTAGTGTGTAGATGTTTTTTGGCCCATGTCCGAAAGTGTGTAGTTTTTGTTGTCCCGTGTTAGTCATGTTTTTTGATGCGCGTGCCAACCAGTGTATTGGTTTAGTAAATCTGTTTGGATGAAGACGCAATGATAGTAATGAAAGACACACATAACAGCAGAACATTGAGAGACAACAGGACATTGAAAGACACACTATTCAACACTGAACAGGACAATGAAAGACACACTATTTAACAGCACAAGGAAAGACACAGTCACACACTTAACAGCCCGACACTGTAAGACACACTGAACAGAAGAATATTACGGTTGAACTTATTGCCGTTTTGAGAATATTATTCTGCCCCAAATTACGAATTTGAACACATTTATTTACACACGTTTGTTTCTACAGTGTAGTTTGTTGTTTTTATTTTATACGCGTGTGCGTGTTTTGGTGTGGGGCACATGAGTGTGTGTGTGTGTATTTAACTGTGTAGCCTCTCTAAGTTTGCGTGTGCACGAATATGTATACACATTGAGGTTTAGTTCTTATATTTAAATTTTTAATTCTTCCCGATGCAACGTTTGGTCAGTCCTAATGGATTAACCAGGCTCCTTAAAACCCCAGGGTACCATCCCAGCCATGCAAACCGACGGGTACCATCCCAGGCATGCAAACCCCCGGGTACCATCACAGGCATGCAAACCCCCGGGTACCATCCCAGGCATGCAAACCCCAGGACAACATCCCAGGCATGCAAACCCCCGGGTACCATCCCAGGCATGCAAACCCCAGACACCATCCCAGGCATGCTAACCCCCGGGTACCATCCCAGGCATGTAAACCCCAGACACCATCCCAGGCATGCAAACCCCCGGGTACCATCCCAGGCATGCAAACCCCAGACACCATCCCAGGCATGCAAACCCCAGACACCATCCAGGCATGCAAACCCCAGACACCATCCCAGGCATGCTAATCCCCGGGTACCATCCAAGGTATGCAAACCCCCGGACACCATCCCAGGCATGCTAATCCCCGGGTGCCATCCCAGGCATGCAAACCCCCGGACACCATCCCAGGCATGCTAACCCCCGGGTACCATCCCAGGCTTGCAAACCCCGGGTACCATCCCTGGCTTGCAAACCCCCGGGTACCATCCCAGGCATGCAAACCCCCGGACACCATCCCAGGCATGCTATCCCCCGGGTACCATCCCAGGCTTGCAAACCCCCGGGTACCATCCCAGGCTTGCAAACCCCCGGGTACCATCCAGGGCTTGCAAACCCCTGGGTACCATCCCAGGTATGCAAACCCAGTGTACCATCCCAGGCTTGCAAACCCCCGGGTAACCTCACAGACCCGTTATATCACCGGGTACCCCCTCCCACAGTGTCGTTAAAACCACGTGTATCCTCCCAGACATGTTAAGCCCAGGGTACGCTACCAGGCATAGTAAGTCCCTGGGTTCTACAAACAACCGGGACTAACCCAGTTGCCCATGTGATCTCTAAACTTGTTTTCATTATAAATGTATGTATATTTTTTTATTAAATTTTAAAAACTCTACAGCGAATCAGCTTCAACATTTCAAAACCTCACCGCCAACCCAAATGTTGAACAACGATTCAATTTTCTAAACTAATTTCGCCAATCAGGCCCGCATTGGTTTATACTTGAAACCATCCTGGAAGCTCCAACATCACTCTTTGGTAATTGGTGATTAGCTGCTAGCCAGGATTTCGAACAGACCAATTACAATTCTCGTAATGTTTAATTTGACACCGGTGGCGTTAAATGGTTCATATGTTTAAACACCGCCATACAATGTTGCTCTGCAAGTCATGGGAAATTAAGAATAATGGCGTCAACAATAATTCTCATTTACAGCGCGAGAGAAGAATATTTTTTTATGATTCTCAACGTGAATCTCGCAAGCCCCGCTTCCATTGCGCAACGTGCTCCGTTTTTTGTTATCTGCTCCCCCGTCGTGCGCTTCATCCTGCATGCATTAGATGAGCACATATGCACAACTGAGACGAGATATCGTCCGTTACAGGCGTTGGCGAGGGAAAGGTTTGGAATGGAACTAATATTTTATTTTTTTTGTTGGATAGTATTTTGCTTGCTTTTCATTGGAGTTTTTGCTGCTCAAGATAAGTCTAAAATTCCCTTTTGTCGTGATATCACAATTCATTTGTCGTGTTTACACAATTCATTTGTCGTGTTTACACAATTTATTTACTGCAGATTAAATCCGTAATCGGATATTTAACGAATTACATGTAACGGAAAACTTAATGTAATGTCTGATTACCTCTAAAAGTGAGCGCATTTATAGAGCACAAAATATCGCACCTGGCTCAAAAGATCAGGTAAACCGAGTTCTATTGTTGTTTGAGTTTTTCCTTCTGCCCCAACGACCATCTTGGTGTTGCACTTCGACCAGCGTCATTTGTCGAGTTCTTTGTTTGCTGCGAACAGCACGTACACTTCCGGTGAGCCTTTTTTCTTATCCCCTAATCCCGTGGTAATGTAACGATGACGCAGTTTTACAAATACTCTCAAAATATAAAAAAAATGTTTTCTCCTCCAATGTAGACCCGGAAAATTGAAAAGAAGTGGGTAAATACACAACACTCTTTGCGCACCTACAATTTCTTAGTGAGTTTTGCTATTTTTGTAGCTCTCGTTAGCTACAGGAAAGAGAGTTTTCTTCCCGAATAAGCCGAGTTACAAGTGGAACAACCCATTTGAAACGTAAAAATGAAATGTAAAATTAAAGAAACATAAAATTGGCCCTAAAGTTGAATCATCTACTGACTACATACAATCTGAGGCCCGCTGCACATGTCATAACATGCGCTGACTTGTCACATTTCTTGTGACATTATTGTGACGTCAGGCGCACGCTAATCCTACAAAGGGTGTAGTCTTACTGTCGATGGCAAGGAGGCGTAGCTTTGTCTCCAGCTGACATGGTGATGGGGTGGGACCATTCTTGTCATGTACACATTATAATTGGTACACAGTCAGAGTGACAGGTGTGGCTGACTTATGAGCTCTTCAGTTATAGGTGATGTCCAACCTGCCAACCTGTCCACTCACACCCACACGCTCTGTACTGATCACCACTGGCTGCAATTAACCAAATCTGCAAGTCTTATTATTATTATTATTTCAAAAGCAGATTTTAAAAAAAATTATTATTATTATTTTCAATTTCAAAATGTAATTTTTTTAAAAAACGTAAAAAAAACCCAAGTTGTTGACTATAAATCCTTTATGAACGAGACATAACTAAAAGAATGTTCATTATAATACGCAGCGCAAGACAATCCAAAAATACAAAATTGTAGTTATGTGTCGTAAAATATGTTTAATATAATGCGCACCAATCGGGATTATGTTTATAAAAAGTATTGTCAATAAAATACGCACCTTATTGCGCGACAGGAAAGGATTTTCAATATAATACGCACCACGACACAATAGCAAAAAAAAAGTTAACATGTTACATAGAGATAAATAAAGATAATCTAAAAATTCATTAATTCGATTACGGTGTATTCGAATTATCGGAAATTTACATACCTCATTTTTATCATCGGCGCGAGTCTGCCTGCAAAATTTCAGCTCGCTAGCTTACGAGGAAGTAGGGTTAAAAATCGATCCAAAGTGTTTTCGGCAACGCCCGCCCGCCTGCCTTAAGCAATCAGACAACACGAGTTAATATAAAGGATTTAATTTTAAAAGAAACTGTAAAAAACAAGTTTTTCACTATAAATCCTTTATGTACGAGATGTAACTAAAAGAATGTTCATTATAATACGCAGCGCCAGACCATCCAGAAATACAAAATTGCAGTTGTGTCGTAAAACATATTTAATATAATGCGCACCGATCAGGAATATGTTTGTAAAAAGATTTGTCAATAAAATACGCACCCTATTGCGCGACAGAAAGGTTGTTCAATATAATACGCACCGCGACGACCTATCTCAAAAAATAGCATGATACATAGGAATAAATAAAATAATCTAAAAAATCAATAATTCAATTACAGTACATGTGATCGATCTGAAATTTTGATACATTGTTTTTATTATCGGTACGAAACTGCCTACAAAATTTGAGCTCACCAGCTTACGAGCAAGTGGGTTAAAAATCGCTCAAAAGTTTTGGCGACAAGGGCGGTCGGTCGGTCGGCCGCAGACACCACGAGTTAATATAAAGGATTTAATAAGAAAAACCCGTAAAATAAGAAAAACCCGTAAAAAACCAAGTTTTTGACTATAAATCCTTTATGTACGAGAAGTAACTAAAAAAATGTTCATTATAATACGCAGCGCCAGACCATCCAGAAATACAAAATTGCAGTTGAGTCGTAAAACATGTTTAATATAATGCGCACCGATCAGAAATATGTTTATAAAAAGAGTTGTCAATAAAATACGCACCTTGTTGCGCGACAGAAAGGTTGTTCAATATAATACGCACCGCGACGCTCTATCTCAAAAAATAGCATGATACATAGGAATAAATAAAATAATCTAAAAAATCAATAATTTAATTACGGTACATGCGATCGATCAGAAATGTTGATACATTGTTTTTATCATTGGTACAAAACTGCCTGCAAAATTTCAGCTCGCTATCTTGCGAGCAAGTGGGTTAAAAATCGATCAAAAGTTTTGGCGACAACGTCGGTCGGTCGGTCGGTCGGTCGGTCGGTCGGCCGCAGACACCACGAGTTAATATAAAGGATTTAAAAACCAAGTTTTTGACTATAAATCCTTTATGTACGAGAAGTAATTAAAAGAATGTTCATTATAATACGCAGCGCCAGACCATCCAGAAATACAAAATTGCAGTTGTGTCGTAAAACACGTTTAATATAATGCGCACCGATCAGGTATATGTTTATAAAAAGAGCTGTCAATAAAATACGCACCTTATTGCGCGACAGAAAGGTTGTTCAATATAATACGCACCGCGACGCTCTATCTCAAAAAATAGCATGATACATAGGAATAAATAAAATAATCTAAAAAATAAATAATTTAATTACGGTACATGCGATCGATCTGAAATTTTGATACATAAAAGAACAAAATTATTTCTTTAATTATTGAAAATACCTGAACTCTTGTCGATTATTCGATTAATTTGAAAAAAAAACATTTATCGTTCTTGACATAAGCATTATTTATTTTTGAAGCACGCCGCGACGCTCTATCTCAAAAAATAGCATGATACATAGGAATAAATAACATAATCTAAAAAATCAATAATTTAATTACGGTACATGCGATCGATCTGAAATTTTGACACATTGTTTTTATCATCGGTACAAAACTGCCTGCAAAATTTCAGCTCGCTAGCTTACGAGCAAGTGGGTTAAAAATCGATCAAAAGTTTTGGCGACAAGGTCGGCCGCAGACACCACGAGTTAATATAAAGGATTTAAAAAGACAGAATGATTGAATATCAAACTCAAAATGTACTTTTTCTAACAAGAAGAAAACAGAAATAGGTCTAAAAGAACAAAATTATTTCTTTAATTATTGAAAATACCTGAACTCTTGTCGATTATTCGATTAATTTGAAAAAAAAACATTTATCGTTCTTGACATAAGCATTTTTTTTTGAAGCACGCCCAGGCTTCAAATCCTCTCATACAAATTTAAAACCCAACAAAAACCAACGCGACGGTATAGAATAGAGGGCATACACGCCCTTTGATGCATCACTTACTCGACCCAACGCCCCCATTTTTAAAGGTATTCCAGCGCCCTCTGAAATGCCCTATTCCTTTGAGCCTCATCACAAATAAACTTAACCTATTGCGTGTCTCGGGGTGGTACCTCCAGCAATATAACTAGTATTTAGCCGCCCCAATTCCATGGGTAAATTCTCGCCATAACAATGGAAAGTTCCACCCTTCCATTAAAAAAAAATGTGCCGCCCGCGTCTGATTGCAGCTTCCTACGTAACCGACCCCAACGCCACCACGGGTGCATGACAATGTTCCATTTTAGCTGCACGACCGCGCAGGTATCTGACCGACGTAGCGCAGCAGTTTAGAATTAGCGCGCAGAAAGTTTTGTAAAATAATGCACACAAAAAATGGCTGCTGCGTAACTTTTTAAACGAGATTTTTCGCTTTGCACACGTCACATGGACAACGAACTTTGGAAGGAACATTGGTGCATGGCCGCCCATTTTGAGAACACCTGTATTAAATCTACGTTATATTTGAAACGCTCTATCTTGTCTTCCCGTCTTCGGTTGAAACATTTGTAACATATTTACCCCCACCCTGCCCCCTACCCTAGCCCCACCCCAAACCATTAGCCAAAGATATCTCAATAAACCATGTAACGCAACTCTCTGCTGGTAATGACGCCTCATTTTTCTCCTCCGAGTTCCGTCCCCTAATGAAACCGGGCGTGTTAAGGGAGTAGAACATAAACGCGAGTGTTAGAACTCATTAGGACGCGAGCCGTGGGAGGAGAGCCACTCAGGGCCACCAGGGCCACGTGACAACATGGCCCCGACCGGTTGATGGAGGCCAACTGGGGGCCGTCTACCCCAAGAGTTACCTACCCCTACCTGCCCCCCCCTCGCCCCCCCACCCGCGGGCCCGTTCTTTGTTGTCTATTTGAAACAAAATAAGTCTCTAGGATGTAACCAGTGGATTTCTGGAGTGGAGTGGAGTGGAGGAACTTTTCACGCCCCACTCCGGCACATGTAACCAGTGGATTTCTGGAGTGGAGTGGAGTGGAGGAACTTTTCACGCCCCACTCCGGCACAACCAGTGGCATTCCTATGATTTTTCTATGAATTATCTATGACTTTTCTATGACATTTATTGCTTTCTACGCTGAGATATATATATTAATATATATATATATATATATATATATATATATATATATATATATATATATATGCCGTGATTAGTGATAGCTTCCTTATACATTATGTTGAATCTTTCCACATGTCAGTGGACTAATAAGAAATGCTGTGGGGTTTTTTTAATGCTATATTTTGATATTCTTTTTGATGTCATTGTTTTTGATGTAGCTGTTTTTATATGCTGTATCTCTTGTGTTATTTCATGTGTTTTCATCGCTGTTGTTATATTTTGTGATATCGTCACTGTTGTTGTATCTTGTGATATAATCACTGTTGTATCTTTTGATATCGTCGCTGATGTTGTCTCTTGTGATATTATCAATGTGGTATCTTGTGATATCATCGCTGTCGTTGTATCTTGTGATATAATCACTGTTGTATCTTGTGATATCATCGCTGTTGTATCTTGTGATATCATCGCTAGTGCTGTTTCTTGTTTTCATCTCTGGTGATGTTTCCTGTTTTCATCTCTGGTGCTTTTTCTTGTTTTTATCGCTGTTTTTTTAATGCGCTAGTCTTTGTTTCGCTTATGATATTAGATGTTAATAAAGTTATAACAAAAGCTCAAAATTTTGCTTGTCCAGCACATGCCAGCTATACTATAAGACAATATTTGCACCCTACGAGCTGTTCATTCGATGCTGGTGTAAGCTGCTGTATTCAACTAAGTCTCATGTGATACACTTTGCGCCCCAGGCAGTGTATAAAATACTTGCCGCCGTACATATCTTAACGTGGGTTCAAATTAAGCTCCGACTGATTTTATTTTAGTTTTTTTTTCTAACTCCGTTCGTAGTTTTGGCTCGGGAGACTAAAAAAAAGGGGGGGGGGTGCACATTATATGATGTAACTTAAAAACCAATTATTCTTGTGTTCAGGTTATCACTGGCTCTTAATTTTGAAATGTTCAAAGTAGCATATTATTACTATTAATTTCAGATTTTCGAATAACATATCGCTGACTAGTATAATTCAGAACAAAACTCTGTTAAAAATAAGTTTCCAAACGTTGTTATCAAACGATAAATGTTCAATAGTCAATAGTCTAGCCACACCGTCGTGGACGGCCAGCTGACCACTCTCATTGTGGTTCACTCCTCTCATGGACGGCCAGTGGTCCACTCCCCCTGATGGACGGCAAGCGGTCCACTCCCCCTCATGGACGTCCAGCAATCCACTCCCACTCATGGACGGCCAGTGGTCCACTCCCCCTCATGGACGGCCAGTGGTTCACGAGGTTCTAGTCTCGAATCTCGTTAGCCCCCCTAGCAGCGGCACCCGGCCGTCCATGCCGCTTTATTGCTTTTTAATGTCCTCGCCGCCGCGTGAAGGTAAGGCGTGCCCACAGGTAACGGCCGCATGCCCGGGACAGAGAACCATTTCTACTTACAAAGATATGCCGAGCGGGGGGGGGGAATGTTAACCGGTTCCAGGTCTGGAACAGCGAGTGGGTGGGTGCCAGTAGGTGAGGTGAGGGGGGGGGGCTTAACGTGTATTTTGTGTGGATGTTTTACGGGGCGGGGAGGGACGGGAAATTCGGGTTGGGGTGGGGGTTCGGGAGGGGGGGGCTTTGATGGTCAGGGTTTAGCAATGGCCTGGGCTGCAACAGGCCGGGATACCGTGTATTTGTGTGTAGCAGTGTTTTTGTAGCCCTATGACGGCGATGTGTACCGAAACGGTCAGGGTCAACAATAACAAATGTGTACTACGGATAGGTCATGATGTAGCAATGCCCTGGGCTGCACCCAGCCGGGGCACGGGATGTGTAGCAGTGCGTTTGTAGTCCATCACGGCGATGTGTAGCGACTATCAGAGTCAACAATAACAAATGTGTATTACGGATAGGTCAGGTGTCAAAACGGTTTGAAAAGAAAACCCAGAAAAAAAGGCGAGATTTGAAATCCGCAAAGCTTGTAGGAGTAAAGAAATCTGTAGATTGAAATTGTTTTTGGTTGTATCTAGACACAGGATATATTGAATGACATTCAGACGATGGGGAATGGCGGCGCATTGCTTAAATTACCATTAATTTGTTTACAAAATGTCAACTATATGATAGGTTAGTTTACAAATGTCAACAATGTGACAAGTTAGTTTACAAATGTCATACTATATGACAGATTAGTTATACAAATGTCATACTATATGACAGATTAGTTTACCATTGTCAAACTATATTTTGACTAGTTAGTTTAAAAATGTCAAACTATATGACTGGTTAGTTTACAAAAGTCAAAACTATGTTACAGGCTAGCTTACAAAGGTCAAAACATGCCATACTATTTTACAAATGTCATTGACATTGGCAAACTATATGACAGAAAGAGGCGTATAATCAGTCAAAGAGACACATGATTAAAAAGCTTTGGAGAGTACTGCCTAGTGTATTATTATAGTAAATGTTAGATTTGATGTAGCAGTGGTTAGCGTTGATGCAGCAATGGTTAGCGTTGATGTAACCATTCTTCAACCTTATTTCGGTAGCTCGGTTGCTTGTATGATACAATATCTCCAGGTAATTCCAAACACCAGCTCAGGACGTGAATGAACGCTAGAACCGAGACACAAACTTCTATTCATTTTGTTCCTTCTTTTCTAGCCATAAACAATCGATGCTCAAAAAATCATCCGAATGAACACACGCACAAATACCACAATATTCTCCGGAGCCACTCCGAGAAGTGAGGACGCTATTGTGCTTGCATGTGTGCGCGAGAGTATTCATTGGGAACAAGGAGCGGAAACCGTGGAAGAATTTTGCATGTCGGAAAACTCATCAATTGCTGTTCAGCGGTGGTCTTTAGCCCAACCTCGTCTGCATAAACGTCTTCCGATACGGGCGCGGTGTAAGGCCGGCTTTGTATCCCCGGGCGACAAAAGCGATCACCAGAAATGGTTTTTAATGTTCTGGGGCTGTTTTATATGCTAAACCCGGGCATAATATTACGTCCAGTGTTTAAAAAAAAAGGCGAAATGTGGGCCAAGTGGGCCGAGTTGAGCTACCGGTCGTTTAACACACAAAATAAAATAGACACTGATAATAAAACAAACCCGTAAAAACAAAGTTTTTGACTATAAATCCCTTATATATGAGACATAACTAACAGTATTGATTATTTTCGAAAGACAAACATTTACAGACTGAATCTGTCTTAACTCAACTTTGATTCATAACCCTGTGGAGGGGCTGGGAGAGGGGAAAAGTCTAGTCACCGATCGCTGGTCCGAGCTCAGCGTGACACGTAAAATATAAACAAAAGCACGCCGGTACTTCGATGGGTCGCGTCAAAGCGTCAACTCAGACTCTCACGTGAGAAAAAAACAATAACAAACAGTGAATTTGAATTACATACGTTATATAAGGATAAACTAAAAATTGCATTAATTTAATTACGGTACGTTCAATCGATCTGAAACTTTGATACGATGCATTGTTAGGTGAGACGGGTCCGTTTGCCAAATTTCAGCTCGATCGGATCACGGGAAGTGGGTCATTTTTTACTTTTGTTTTTCCGCCCGCCCAAGACAGACAGACAGAGAGACAGAGACGCCGGTGAAGTTAATATAAAGGATTTTAAAAAACTTGGAGTTTGAGATTCATCGTCACAGTAGATTGCGTTGTCTTATGTGTCTTATCTATACAGACGCTCTTTCTATACAGAAGAGTATTGCGTCCACAGACCATGCCGGTCTGTTGACCCTGCCGAACTATTGGCAAGTGACGCAGCGTTCACAGGCCACGGCTGTGAGGATTCCACGCTATTCCCAGTCGCCTTTGTTTCCCTAACTAGTGTTAGGTACCCATTCGGATCTGGGTGGACTCAGGAACACCCGTGGCACCGGGAACGAATCACTGCCTTTACGGAGATTCGAACCCCTGACCATTGGTACGCCAGCCGAGTGCGCATGGCACTCGACCAACGTGTTAATTTTATCGGTTGTTAAAATTAACTGCTGGAATCAGCTACTCATTCGGGTACTTCATATTTTCAAATGACCGAAATATCAGCACAGACATTAACACTCGCTAAAACGCCGTGTCCCATAACCTGGAAAGACAACCATTTAGGCACGGGGTGCCACTCATTCAGTGGCCACCACCCCCCATAAAAATGCACCATCTCTCCGCCTCGAAATTGTGTATAACATACGGAGTGCAAAGCCTTGACGAACATAAACAAGATATTCACACTGGTTCCGTCTTGCCGCCCAACAAGCTGCCATTTGGTCAAGTTGACCTGGTCAAACTTGTCCGTGAGTACAGTCGTGTATAGACAATACTTGACGTGTCCACTACATCAAACGTAGCGGGCGCGCGCTGGTAAGGGGTAGGGCTTAATAACCAAAACTTTCCAGTCCTTTAACAAATTGTTACATTTAAAATATCTTCAATCTAAACCAATTTATTTATTAATTTCTGAATTATATCTCATCCTTACCCCCTCCCCACACACACACACACATTTTCTTGATGACCGCTCAATTGATGCTGAAACCAAACGCGGCGTGAGGACATACCCGATTGGTTTTTATATACTCTCAAAGCCATTTCTCCGAGAGCAATGACGTCATCAATCTTTGACTATCACGTGTCGTCGCTAGGCTCATTGTGCTATTCTTGGCTTGTTGTGATGACATGAAGAATAGGGCTTGACCCTGTGTATCTTTTTTAAGAGACACCTCATAACACGTTCTCTCTCTTTTTTTTTATATTTCATTTATAAACATTACATGGGGTAATACTCAATGAACGGCCAGCTGCAATAAAAAAAAAGCAAAATTCAAAACATCCCATTTACACAATTTACATCGACATATTATTTACATTTCTAATAAGTAAAATGCATAGATGACTTCATTTTAAAATCCTTTATATTAACTCGTGGTGTCTGTTTTTTTTTGAACCCTTGATTGCTTGCTTGATTGTCGGTCGCCAAAACTTTGGATCGATTTTTAACCCACTTCCTCGTATGCTAGCGAGCTGAAATTTAGCAGGCAGTTTTGTGGCGATAATAAAAACTATGTATCAAAATTTCGGATGGATCGCATGTACCGTAATTAAATTATTGAATTTTTAGATTATTTTATTTATCTCTACGTATCATGTTATTTTTTGAGATAGAGTGTCGAAGTGCGTATTATATTGAACGACCATTCTGTCGCGCAATAAGGTGCGTATTTTATTGACAACACTTTTTATAAACATATTCCTGATCGGTGCGCATTACATTAAACATGTTTTACGACACAACTGCAATTTTGTATTTGCTGCGTATTATAATGAACATTTCTTTTAGTTATGTCTCGTACATAAAGTATTTATAGTAAAAAAAACTTTGTTTTTTTACGGGTTTTTAAAAATTTAAAATGATTTTTAAAATATTCTTTTTTATTCCTCCCCGCGCGGCATCTCATGCTTGCAGGGGAAAGACAACCTCAACACACCTTTCAAAAACGCATTTCTATTTCTAATCTGGATGCTTTGAGCCCTCGCCTGGCGTCGTGAACAGATTTACGAGCCGACCGAGCCATTAAACGCCCGTTAACGGCCGCCTCACTCGGCCGACGGTGATCAAGACTTTACACGTTTTTAAGCGCTCCCGCTGTTAAAAAGTCTCAAAATACAGTTTTTAAGATCCCACCCCCTTCAACCCCCCAGCTATCCCTTCAACCCCCACCATCCAACTAAACCGAACTACCCCACTGTTAAAAGAAAAAAAAATATTGCCTAATCTGTTTGCGTATTATCTATCATTGCTGGCGACGGTGTCACAATTACGGCACGGTTTATAAACAACATCGAATATAGCGGCGCAAAAAAAGGTTATGTTGCTTTTATACGTTTTAAAATTCTGGGTTTTACGAGTGTAATGAATTTCAGTGTATTTTCACGGGGACAATCAAACATGTTTTATTGCCTTACGTATAGTTTTGTGGATGTCAAGCATTTATTCAAAAATAATTAATTTGTTTAATCTTATGACACCGGCAGGCCCAAGCCCTACATGGGATGTAGCGCCACAGGGATAGGATAGGATAGAATCTTATGACATAGGCAGGCCCAAGCCCTACATGGGCTGTAGCGCTACAGGGATAGGATATGATGGAATCTTATGACATAGGCAGCCCCAAGCCCTACATGGGCTGTAGCGCCACAGGGATAGGATAGGATAGAATCTTATGACATACAATTTAGCAGCGCTGCTGTGAAATGTTTTAACCAGTAACACGTGCAAGTATTGGTGGGAGGGGTGGGCATACATATCGGGGGGGGGCGTCATTTTATGTGTAGAATATTGTCATTCACTTCACTTACTATGAGAGAGAAGTCGCTCAAAATTAGAGTATTACCGCTTAAGCGGCTATTTCACATAACGGTCTGGTATGGTAATAACCCCAACCCCCACCCCCGCAAACAAAGGCGCTAATACCATTGATCAGAGGTGGACAAAGTGAGGACCGCTTCAGAGTGTGTGTTTTTTTTTGTGACCCGCAAAGGCATTTTTAAAAAAACAACTCACCTTGAATTTTGAAAGAGTGCACTTGTCTCATTAAACATATTCCATGATCTTTTGTTTAAGTTTTCGTTTATTAATTTACTGTTACATGTTACCGTTGCGGGAGGGTACTAAACAATTTCCCAAAGTTTCATGCTTCTACCCGCTCGGGAAGTTGGAGAATTCGTGATGAGTGAGTTAGTCAGTCAGTGAGCGCTTTGCCTTTTATTAGTTTAGATGTGATATCATTTATACTTTTTCTGAAATAAAATGTAATTTTAAGTAAAGAATACAATCATTTTAAATAACGTGGCCCTAAGCTTAAAAAACAACACCTACCACTTAGTGGCCCCGAGTTAAAGCGATTGCCCCCCCCCCACACGACCCCCCCCACGACGAAATAGATCGTTGAAACATTTTTACGACTCGGAATCCTGGCGCAATCGTTCGACTCCAGCACGCCACACGTCTCCTTTAATTAGGCCACCTTGGATGGTGCATCATTAGCAAAGGTCTGATGCCACGGGACGTGTCCCCGTGCAACAAAACAAGTGGGGGGGGGAAGCATAGATAAAATAGATACGTACCTGACGGAAGGTGCGGCACTTCCTGAGCAACGACATGCATGACTGATTTCTATATGCCCTAATTCCCCACCCCTCATTAAAAAAAACACTTCACGTACAGAATCATTAGCGAGTACAAGAGGATTAATACGACTTCCGGATCATTAATATCTTATTGTTATTTATAGTTTTTTTTCTTCTCCCAACTAAGGTAAATGGTTTGTTAAAGGTTTACGTAAATAAAAGTTTAAAATGACGTTGCTTGAATTAAACTTTTTTTTAAACATTAGACTATGACAAATAAATATTGTGTCATTAACAACGCATTTTAAAAGTGTCCCGTAACAAGGAAACGTGGCGAAACTTCCAGGTATAATCAGTAACCTTGGGTCGATGGCCACACGGAAACCACAGGTCTTTAAACAAGTCCGTGGTGACCTTGAAGTTAAGAAAAATGACTTTACACATGGGGACTCAAAGGTTGGAGTCAGTCGTAAAAGTCATACAATTGGTAGGAGTCAGTTGATGGAGTCACTTGTAAAAGTTGGTTGTCGGAGTTAATTGCTATATAGAGTCACTTGTAGAAGTTGGTTGTCGGAGTAAATTGATGGAGTCACTTGTAGAAGTTGGTTGTCGGAGTCAGTTGATAGAGTCACTTGTAGAAGTTGGTTGTTGGCGTCAGATGGTGGAGTTAATTGTAGCAGTTGATTGTCGGAGTCAGTTTTTTTTTATTAAGGGAGCCACTTTAGCTGAAAAAATTTACATTGATATTTGCGTTGTTAAATTTGTGTATAGAATATTCCGAGTCACTGTCCAAAATACCATGTTAGAATCTTTTTTGTTTTGTTCGCCTTTGCATTAAAATAGTTCAGCAATGACTGATATTTGTCACTTCACATCTACGATATATGACGTAGACGTCATCTGTGGGGATTCCCGTTCTAAAATTGTCCCGACATGCGCCTCTATCCTTATATTGTGAACAGATCTCATATCAAATTTCACTTAAAACTCTTCACCAAGTCCATTCGACAAGTTCAAATCTGATATCGACACCATGTTTTGGTGCCTCCTGCCCTTGTTCGGTGTTTTCTCCTCCAAATCTTTCTTTTTTAAATTTTTTAAATTTATTTATAAAGTTGATATTTTTATCATGAGACGTGTTATTAGTTTTGTCCTTGTTATTATTTTGTACCATAGAGAGACGGAGATAAACAAAGATCGACTGCCTCTCAATGGATATTCATCTTGTAACAAATCATACTAAAAAATGTGCATGTTTCCTGGAATAAGCTTGTTAAAAACATGTTGATAAAAAGGTATTGCTGAATCTAGCAGTAAATGAACAAAAGGCTATAGTTGAACCATCGGCTTTGTGTTATACTTTAATTTTAAAATTAATTAAACAACAATAAAACATATGTTTAAATGATAAACGTTAGCTTATGTGCACCCTAATGTCCTTATATGTTTTAGTTAGGATATGAATGTTTTACATGGAATGAATTTATAAATATATGTATGCTATTAATTATGAGAAGCACTTTGAGCCCAGCTGCTTGCTGGGGTATTGCACTATAAAAATTATCAAATTTTAATTATCTATAGATCTATATATAATTCACGAAAGCGAGTATGTGCAAATGAGAATGACGAATGACCCCCGCTGGGATCAACTAATAACGATTGACGGTTGGCAAGCGAAGGTAGTGGAGGGGTGGGGCATGTCTTGCGACCAGCAATGCTTTTTGCATTCAGTTTTGTTGTTACTTCACAGAGTACATGTATTCCGTAGTGTATTGGCTATTACATCCGCCTGACATGTGGAAGGTCTTAGGTTCAAACCCCAGAGGCAACTTTTTTTATATTAACAAAAAAAATTATGTTTATGCCTCGTTCATTTCCACCTTTCTTAGCGAACATAAACACCGCTTCGCATGTATTTCACGGGGGAAAAAACTTCGTTCAATGTTACACCTATTCCTTCAACAGGTAACTGTCTGTTTCTATCGGTCGCATATGTCTGGGAAAAGATCATAGACGAAGTTGTTGCTCTCCAACTTGGCAACATGGCTGTAATATTTGTTTCTCATGCAACATTGGGATAACTTCGGCGACGAGCTCTCCTTTGTTCTCAGTGTCGGAAACGTAATCAAACACTCTCCTCAATAATAGGCTCAGTACATGAATACTTCAGGAGTATATGGTGGAGAGGCAGAAATTGTCACGATGTCCGAAATACTTCCCAAAAATGCTTCGGCGGTCCCCTCAACGTTCACTCGCGTTGTTCCAATTTGTTCGTGCTACTGTTTATGTCCGTCCCCACTCGCCACCCCTTTTTTCTTTGCACTTCATGTTTTAGCTCTGTCAAAGAAATTAAACTCTTTTCTTAAATAGCAAAATTGTTTTAATTAAAATAAAACAATATTTATAAAATATTTCACTATGAATGAAAGGAGCATTACATTTTATTTGAAAATGACGATGTCTTTGTCTCGTTTTTAAAATATGAAATCTTATATAATTTCGACATTTCATGATCAAAAGTTACAGTGTATGCAACTATATTGGAAATCGGCGTTTTTCTTTTTTTAAATCCCTTATATTAACTTCACGGCCGTCTCTCTCTGTCTCTCTCTCATCATCTCTCTCATCATCTCTCTCATGGGCTCGGCGGGCGGAAAAACAAAAGTCGAAAATGACCCACTTCCCGTGATCCGATCGAACTGAAATTTGGCACACGGACCCGTCTAACCTAACAATGCATCGTATCAAAATTTCAGATCGATCGAACGTACCGTAATTAAATTAATGCATTTTTAGTTTATCCTTATATGAGGTATGTAATTTAAATTCACTGTTTGTTATTGTTTTTTTCCCACGTGAAATTTTGAGCTGACGCATTGAGGCGACCCAACGAAGCGACGGGCGCTTTTGTTTACATTTTACGTGTCACTCTGAGCTCGGTCAAGCGAATCGGTGACCAGACTTTTCCCCTCTCCCCCCCCCCACCCCACCCCCCCACCCACTAGGGTTATGATGCAAAGTTGAGTTAAGACAGATTCAGTCTGTAAATGTTTGAAAATAATCAATACTGTTAGTTATGTCTCATATATAAGGGATTTATAGTCAAAAACTTTGTTTTTACGGGTTTGTTTTATTTAAAAATTATTATATAACATTAATCAAGACTACATGATAAAATAAGATTCGAGTGGTTTTATGTGTTGCTTTTCAAACGCGTGTTAACACTTTGGATTCCTTACTATTATCTTATCTTATCATTTACAGACGCTACTTCTATACATAAGATTATTACGTCCTACGCTTGTCATTGGTTTATTTCTAGTTTTGAAATTGTATTAAAGTTTTAAATGTTGATAGCTTTAGTTTCAAATGTTGATAGTGCTAGTTTCAAATGTTGATAGTGTTAGTTTCAAATGTTGATAGTGTTGGTTTTAAATGTTGATAGTGTTGGTTTTTAATGTTGATAGTGTTAGTTTTCAATGTTGATAGAGTTGGTTTTAAATATTGATAGTGTTGGTTTTAAATGTATTTGCATTTGCTTTGAGACAGGTTGTATCACGATGATATATGTTTCTTCACCTGTGCTTTCTTGTTCCTTTTGTTGTATGCTCCCATTGACATTACCTTTAAGTTTAACAGAGTCATAAGGGAACTGATTGGGTAAAGAAACCTGTTAATTGCTGTAAACTGTTACTGACGTTGTCGGTGTTTCTTAGTATTTTTTAAGTCGATATATTCTTTAGCTACACTCTTCCCTTGTTTAATTATTCTACCACGAGGTAGGGACCAGTCCATCAGGGTTCCATGATTTATATTTACGCCTTTCAAAAGAAATTAGGCTGGTTTAAAATAAAATATTAAGGCGCGACGAGATCAGAGGTTCTTTTGAATACAGATTAAACGGAACGAAATCCGTGCTTCATAACAATAAATGCATGGAAAGCGGACAATCCAAATTGGTGAAATCCAATAAGGATGACCGTACTGTTTTAAGGGTAACACAGGTAAAAATGAATTGCGCTGATTTAAAAAATAACAATAATTTGCGCTACTGGTTTCTTTTGAATGTCTCAAGACGCCGCAATGGCAAACCGAGCTACAGATAAAGGTTCGGAAATACGACAAGCAACATGGGGTGAAGTCAAACGATGTTTGCCACACTTTAGTCGGCCCATTCTTTTAACTATTTAGCAGATCAGTGTATATTCAGATTTTTTTTAAAGGGAAAGCGTCATGATATGTTTATTTCAAAAACAAAATGAAGATAGCCCTAAACCGTGGTTGCCAGTAACATTTAAAATGTATGCGAGAAAAAAAACATTCATGCATAATTTAATTCAATACTTTAAAAAAATCTTTATTGCCATACTCAAAATAATTAAACAAAAATGATTTGATTAATACGCGAGGTACACCAAAAAAATATTCGCAAGTGTTTGAAAAGCTACAACTATAGTCCCTATCGCGCTTAAATTACTTTTTAAAAAAATCAATTCATGTAATTTTTTGAAATATTCAACTTTAAAATTACAAAAAAAAACGCTGATTCCATCTATACTTGTGTAGACTGTAACTTTAGATAAAAAGTGACCGTCCTATCAGACATCGTAATAAAAGAAATTATCATATTATTGTTATTTTATTGTTAATAAAACATCTTTCCTACTTGAGAAATGAGTTTAACTTTTCTGACATAGCTAAAACTCTAACAGAATGTCTATATAGTCATTCAGTCATTTTTTACTATATATCCTCATGTTGTCAAAGGGGTATATTCTGACCTGGAGGGGTATAATCTGGCCTATGCCAGTTTAACCCGGGGGTATATTCTGGCCTAGGCCAGATTATACCCGGGTATATTCTGGTTAGGGGTTTAATCTGGCCTGTTACACCGGTAACATGTCTGCTCAACTTAGCAACCCTGCCTGTTCAACTCGGCAAAGCTGTCTGCCCAGTCTAGCAATCCGGTCTGCCCAGCCTAGCAACCCGGTCTGTTCAACCCGGCAGCCATGTCTTTTCCACCCGGCAACCTGTCTGTTCAGCCTAACAAACCTGTCTGTTCACCCCAGCAACCCTGGTTGTTCACCCCAGCAACCCTGGTTGTTCACCCCAGCAACCCTGGTTGTTCACCCCAGCAACCCTGGTTGTTCACCCCAGCAACCCTGGTTGTTCACCCCAGCAACCCTGGTTGTTCAGCCACACCCCTATCAACAAAACCCAAGCCCTCTTCAGTTCCCATAAACACCTCCAATCTATAGTATAGCCGCCGAATCAGTCCACTTTTACAGCGGCACCCCTTTCAACTAAACCTCTTTACTTCGCATAAACTTTTCCCCACACCCTCCACTCGAGCCCCCCCCTCCTCTCAAGCACCCTCCTCCTCCTCCCCACCCCACCCCCTGCCTTAACCCACGCCCCCGACAAATAACATGATGTGAAGTAAATCAAAGATAGGAGAACTGCCCGCTTCCAGAAGGTCAGCCTTAGAGCCTAGTCGCTAATGAGCTGACCACGCTGGACATAGGGGCATCCAGGCGGCGGCCCGTATCTTCACACCTCCCCGTTAAGGCATTTGTCTTGTTGCCAGATAAGCAAATGGCCTTTTCGCGACAGGCCGCGAGGTCTGGTAGCCGCTGTCCGAATGTTTACGATCGACGCCATTGTGCATGTCCGGCTGCAGGGCTGTCCGTGCTGTGGTTCGCAGCTAGCTGTTCTTTAAGCAAGCTGTTACCGGTGATATTTAAGCCATATCAATTTGCAGACGTTATTTCGGAACTTGGTCAGTTCAGACGGCCAACGATTGTGTCTAAGATAGCCTATCACAATTGTCCGGTGCCGACACTGAAATATGAACAGAATTGCACGGCGAGTTAGACGCTAATGTTGATGTTTATGGGGACACAATATAACTTTAGCTGGCTGGAATACTTTACATCACATAAGTTTTGCTGGCTGGAATACTTTACATCACATAAGTTTTGCTGGCTGGAATACTTTACATCACATAAGTTTTGCTGGCTGGAATACTTTACATCACATAAGTTTTATGGCTGGAATACTTTACATCACATAAGTTTTGCTGGCTGGAATATTTTACATCACATAAGTTTTATGGCTGGAATACTTTCCAATACATAAGTTTTATGGCTGGAATACTTTACATCACATAAGTTTTATGGCTGGAATACTTTACATCACATACGTTTTATGGCTGGAATACTTTACATCACATAAGTTTTATGGCTGGAATACTTTAAGCCCCAGATGGTGACAGAATGCATTTTCCGGGGATGTTGTTATTTATCTTTCTCCCCCCCCCCAAAATGTCCACATAGAATTTCTTATCGCAGGTTCCTCAAATTATGGCCCTAGTCTCACATTCCGGCTTATATATATAGTTTAGACATTTTCCCTCTGAAAATAAAATGTGAACGGTGTATAAAGTGTATTACAACAAAATAAATTAGCGACAGCGAACTTTTTTAATGAGCTATATAGCATATGGCGGGATTTCAGATATTGCAGTTACTCTCATTCTATATGCGAGCAATATCCATGATAGTATCTCCATGAAAAATTGATTTATAAAACGTTTTGGTAAGCTGGCTCGATGTGGATTAAGTTACATTCACAATCTTACGTAACATTTGAATCTTGTTTTTCCTGTTTTGGTTTCAAGTGTAACTTTTGATACTTCCTTCATCTTCTTATGTCTTCTATTTTTGTTAAGTAATGCGTTCAAATTAAAAACATCTTTATATTCATCTTCTGCCTAACTTAAAACATGTCAAAATTATTGTGTAAAAAATGCCCGAATCAAGAAAATTTGCGTGAGTTTATCACTTAATTGCATTCGTCAGAATTACTCCGGATTTTTCACCACGATTTATTTAATTTTGCATTTCTTTTGTTTGTTTTGCTTTTGAAAACAATTTAAATTTTTTATTTTTCATTTTATTTGGACATACAGAAACCTAGATTTTTACAATAAATTGTGCAATCAATTTTTGTAATGAATCAAAATCTACCAATTCGTTTTGATAATATTATATAGTCACTCACTGAGATTTTTTAAAGTTGTCAACTTAAAAATATTTTATACGAGACAATAAATATTTATAAATTCATGAGATGAGAAATCATTATATTCTGTTTATTTTGCAAAAGTGTCGTTATCTTTATGGATACCAAAAATTGACTTAGCTTTAAGGTCAAGATTTGATAACCAAGATTCACTTAAGAATCACGTGCTTCATCAAAACCACATTCATTGATTTTGTGTTGTTGTTTTTTTTCCCCAGACGGAAGTGAATCCGACACGAAGAGGTCAAGGACGTCGTATACACGTCACCAGACCCTGGAGCTGGAGAAGGAGTTCCACTACAACAAGTACCTGACACGTCGACGCCGCATCGAGATCGCGCATGCGCTGAACCTGACGGAGAGGCAGATCAAGATCTGGTTCCAGAACCGGCGGATGAAGTGGAAGAAAGACCACAAGCTGTCGCACATCGCCAAGAACATGAACCTGGCCAACGCCCTGGAGAAGGTGGCCGAGGAGCAGCAGGCCAAGCTCAGTCAGATGGTCATGTGACGGACGGTGGCTTGAGAGAGATGAGCATGTGATGGACGGTGATTTGAGAAAGATGGTCATGTGACGGATGGTGGCTTGAGAGAGATGGTCATGTGATGGACGGTGGCCTCAGACAGATGGTCATAAGATGGACGGTGGCTTTGAGGATGATGGCCATATGATTGGCGGTGGCCAGACACAGATGGTCATAAGATGGACGGTGGCTTGAAAGACGACCATGTGATTGACGGTGGCTTGAGAAAGATGACCATGTGATGGTGGGCGGTGGCTTGAGAAGTTAAGAAAAAAAAAGAAATGGATGGAATTTGTCACCACGTTGGCGTTGCAGAGGCGGCCTTGATGAAGGGAAAACAGTGGACCCAGAGATTCGTTGAGAATTACTTCGTGCCACTATAAGCCAATCAAACTCAGCACAGAAACTAAGTGAATATATACGTAATGTGGGGAAACGTGTGAACCAACAGCAACTTAGAGCGAATGAAAAAAAAGTAGTTGCGTCCTTCGGACATTTTAAAATTAACTACAGCACACTGGCAAGACCACCTTTGACGAAACAAATAAAATTCAGTCATGTTTTCGAAGACATTTGGAATTGAAGATAGATGGCAAAAAAAGTTTAAGCGCTAATGGGTGTCCATAGTTTCAAGGACGTTTATTTCAAGACTTACGGCCTCAACTAGCTGACATTTGATATAGACCAGACCTAGACCCGACTAGACCTGACCTAGACCTGACCTAGACCTGACCTAGACCTGACCTAGACCTGACCTAGACCTGACCTAGACCTGACCTAGACCTGACCTAGACCTGACCTAGACCTGACCTAGACCTGACCTAGACCTGACCTAGACCTGACCTAGACCTGACCTAGACCTGACCTAGACCTGACCTAGACCTGACCTAGACCTGACCTAGACCTGACCTAGACCTGACCTAGACCTGACCTAGACCTGACCTAGACCTGACCTAGACCTGACCTAGACCTGACCTAGACCTGACCTAGACCTGACCTAGACCTGACCTAGACCTGACCTAGACCTGACCTAGACCTGACCTAGACCTGACCTAGACCTGACCTAGACCTGACCTAGACCTGACCTAGACCTGACCTAGACCTGACCTAGACCTGACCTAGACCTGACCTAGACCTGACCTAGACCTGACCTAGACCTGACCTAGACCTGACCTAGACCTGACCTAGACCTGACCTAGACCTGACCTAGACATGACCTAGACCTGACCTAGACCTGACCTAGACCTGACCTAGACCTGACCTAGACCTGACCTAGACCTGACCTAGACCTGACCTAGACCTGACCTAGACCTGACCTAGACCTGACCTAGACCTGACCTAGACCTGACCTAGACCTGACCTAGACCTGACCTAGACCTGACCTAGACCTGACCTAGACGTGACCTAGACGTGACCTAGACGTGACCTAGACGTGACCTAGACGTGATCTAGACGTGATCTAGACGTGATCTAGACGTGATCTAGACGTGATCTAGACGTGATCTAGACGTGATCTAGACGTGATCTAGACGTGATCTAGACGTGATCTAGACGTGATCTAGACGTGATCTAGACGTGATCTAGACGTGATCTAGACGTGATCTAGACGTGATCTAGACGTGATCTAGACCTGATCTAGACGTGATCTAGACATGATCTAGACCTGATCTAGACCTGATCTAGACGTGATCTAGACCTGATCTAGACCTGATCTAGACCTGATCTAGACCTGACGTAGACCGGATCTAGACCTGATCTAGACTTGATACAAACCTAATTAATCCCTGACCTCAAAACAAAATAACAAACAGGGAGACTAATCATGTGAATAAAAAGGAGATTTCCCCCAAAAAATTCTCTGAACCGAAAAAATTTGTAAAAACTGTTTCAACGGCAAACATTTCAATGACGGTCGAGTTGAATTGGATCCATTGATACATCCTTACTGGATCATACAAACACAATTAAAGACAAATTAGGATTCTGGTGTAAAGATTCGTGTGTCATTCCAATTTTGACATGGACAACATCCAGATAAAATAGTGACATATTTTCTGGGTTCATTTTATGATGAATATATTAACAATTTATGGATATGTGGTTTTAACGTAAAGTAACATTATTTTAACATCGGACAGTAAGGTCAAAGTTACACATTAACCCAGAATAAAAACCATCAGTGCGGCTATTTATAGTTACCAACGCTTCATTTAAATTATTGGCGTGTTTTCTAATGACGTCACACGAGAGGAGATTGGTGTTACAGCCGTCAGGATAATAATTTATGTTAATGTAAGAAAGTAAATAAATAAAAACCCAAACATAAACAAGCCAAGATATTGTCCCGACCCCCCCCTCCCACCCCAATGGCTTATCACTTACTTTATTGTATTGGATCATAATTATTATTGTTTGGGATATTCCGTTTGTTATATATCAAAGCTTTGTGCGTTCAAAACATTGGCGGCCATTTTCATGACGTCACAGTCATGTCTGATTTATGATATACGTCAAGTTGTTTTTTTAATTGAACCCAATAACAAAAAAATGTATTTGTAAAAATAGTATGATATTAAGTCAGTTGTTGTTATTTATTAATTTGATTAGTGTGATTTGAGAGTAATATATCCATGAGTGCTCTTGAACTTTGACCCGTGTCAATGAGTCAAAGTTCACTGTGCTAATTGTATTTAAAATGAACAATTATGTGATGTTATTTTATTGATGCTACTCTTCTTCTTATTTACATTCATGTGTCTACACTCCAGTGTTACTGTCGACTGTGTTGTTACAGCTCCAGTGTTACTATCGACTGTGTTGTTACAACACCAGTGTTACTATCGACTGTGTTGTTATAACACCAGTGTTACTATCGACTGTGTTGTTATAACACCAGTGTTACTATCGACTGTGTTGTTACAACACCAGTGTTACTATCGACTGTGTTGTTACAACACCAGTGTTACTATCGACTGTGTTGTTACACCAGTGTTACTATCGACTGTGTTGTTACACCAGTGTTACTATCGACTGTGTTGTTACAACACCAGTGTTACTATCGACCGTGTTGTTACACCAGTGTTACTATCGACTGTGTTGTTACACCAGTGTTACTATCGACTGTGTTGTTACACCAGTGTTACTATCGACTGTGTTGTTACAACACCAGTGTTACTATCGACTGTGTTGTTACAGCACCAGTGTTACTATCGACTGTGTTGTTACACCAGTGTTACTATCGACTGTGTTGTTACACCAGTGTTACTATCGACTGTGTTGTTACACCAGTGTTACTATCGACTGTGTTGTTACACCAGTGTTACTATCGACTGTGTTGTTACACCAGTGTTACTATCGACTGTGTTGTTACAACACCAGTGTTACTATCGACTGTGTTGTTACAACACCAGTGTTACTATCGACTGTGTTGTTACAACACCAGTGTTACTATCGACTGTGTTGTTACAACACCAGTGTTACTATCGACTGTGTTGTTACAACACCAGTGTTACTATCGACTGTGTTGTTACAACACCAGTGTTACTATCGACTGTGTTGTTACAACACCAGTGTTACTATCGACTGTGTTGTTACAACACCAGTGTTACTATCGACTGTGTTGTTACAACATCAGTGTTACTATCGACTGTGTTGTTACAGCACCAGTGTTACTATCGACTGTGTTGTTACAGCACCAGTGTTACTATCGACTGTGTTGTTACAACATCAGTGTTACTATCGACTGTGTTGTTACAGCACCAGTGTTACTATCGACTGTGTTGTTACAGCACCAGTGTTACTATCGACTGTGTTGTTACAGCACCAGTGTTACTATCGACTGTGTTGTTACAGCACCAGTGTTACTATCGACTGTGTTGTTACAGCACCAGTGTTACTATCGACTGTGTTGTTACAGCACCAGTGTTACTATCGACTGTGTTGTTACAACATCAGTGTTACTATCGACTGTGTTGTTACAGCACCAGTGTTACTATCGACTGTGTTGTTACAACATCAGTGTTACTATCGACTGTGTTGTTACAGCACCAGTGTTACTATCGACTGTGTTGTTACAGCACCAGTGTTACTATCGACTGTGTTGTTACAGCACCAGTGTTACTATCGACTGTGTTGTTACAGCACCAGTGTTACAATCGACTGTGTTGTTACAACATCAGTGTTACTATCCACTGTGTTGTTACAGCACCAGTGTTACTATCGACTGTGTTGTTACAACATCAGTGTTACTATCGACTGTGTTGTTACAGCACCAGTGTTACTATCGACTGTGTTGTTACAGCACCAGTGTTACTATCGACTGTGTTGTTACAGCACCAGTGTTACTATCGACTGTGTTGTTACAACATCAGTGTTACTATCGACTGTGTTGTTACAGCACCAGTGTTACTATCAACTGTGTTGTTACAGCACCAGTGTTACTATCGACTGTGTTGTTACAGCACCAGTGTTACTATCGACTGTGTTGTTACAACATCAGTGTTACTATCGACTGTGTTGTTACAGCACCAGTGTTACTATCGACTGTGTTGTTACAACATCAGTGTTACTATCGACTGTGTTGTTACAGCACCAGTGTTACTATCGACTGTGTTGTTACAGCACCAGTGTTACTATCGACTGTGTTGTTACAGCACCAGTGTTACTATCGACTGTGTTGTTACAGCACCAGTGTTACTATCGACTGTGTTGTTACAGCACCAGTGTTACTATCGACTGTATTGTTACAGCACCAGTGTTACTATCGACTGTGTTGTTACAGCTCCAGTGTTACTATAGACTGTGTTGTTACAACACCAGTGTTACTATCGACTGTGTTGTTACAACACCAGTGTTACTATCGACTGTGTTGTTACAGCACCAGTGTTACTATCGACTGTGTTGTTACACCACCAGTGTTACTATCGACTGTGTTGTTACAACACCAGTGTTACTATCGACTGTGTTGTTACAACACCAGTGTTACTATCGACTGTGTTGTTACAGCACCAGTGTTACTATCGACTGTGTTGTTACAGCACCAGTGTTACTATCGACTGTGTTGTTACAGCACCAGTGTTACTATCCACTGTGTTGTTACAGCACCAGTGTTACTATCGACTGTGTTGTTACAACATCAGTGTTACTATCGACTGTGTTGTTACAGCACCAGTGTTACTATCGACTGTGTTGTTACAACATCAGTGTTACTATCGACTGTGTTGTTACAGCACCAGTGTTACTATCGACTGTGTTGTTACAGCACCAGTGTTACTATCGACTGTGTTGTTACAGCACCAGTGTTACTATCGACTGTGTTGTTACAACATCAGTGTTACTATCGACTGTGTTGTTACAGCACCAGTGTTACTATCGACTGTGTTGTTACAGCACCAGTGTTACTATCGACTGTGTTGTTACAGCACCAGTGTTACTATCGACTGTGTTGTTACAACATCAGTGTTACTATCGACTGTGTTGTTACAGCACCAGTGTTACTATCGACTGTGTTTTTACAACATCAGTGTTACTATCGACTGTGTTGTTACAGCACCAGTGTTACTATCGACTGTGTTGTTACAGCACCAGTGTTACTATCGACTGTGTTGTTACAGCACCAGTGTTACTATCGACTGTGTTGTTACAGCACCAGTGTTACTATCGACTGTGTTGTTACAGCACCAGTGTTACTATCGACTGTGTTGTTACAGCACCAGTGTTACTATCGACTGTGTTGTTACAGCTCCAGTGTTACTATCGACTGTGTTGTTACAACACCAGTGTTACTATCGACTGTGTTGTTACAACACCAGTGTTACTATCGACTGTGTTGTTACAGCACCAGTGTTACTATCGACTGTGTTGTTACACCACCAGTGTTACTATCGACTGTGTTGTTACAACACCAGTGTTACTATCGACTGTGTTGTTACAACACCAGTGTTACTATCGACTGTGTTGTTACAACACCAGTGTTACTATCGACTGTGTTGTTACACCACCAGTGTTACTGTCGACTGTGTTGTTACAACACCAGTGTTACTATCGACTGTGTTGTTACAACACCAGTGTTACTATCGACTGTGTTGTTACAACACCAGTGTTACTATCGACTGTGTTGTTACACCACCAGTGTTACTGTCGACTGTGTTGTTACAACACCAGTGTTACTGTCGACTGTGTTGTTACAACACCAGTGTTACTGTCGACTGTGTTGTTACAACACCAGTGTTACTGTCGACTGTGTTGTTACAACACCAGTGTTACTGTCGACTGTGTTGTTACAACACCAGTGTTACTGTCGACTGTGTTGTTACAACACCAGTGTTACTGTCGACTGTGTTGTTACAACACCAGTGTTACTGTCGACTGTGTTGTTACAACATCAGTGTTACTATCGACTGTGTTGTTACAACACCAGTGTTACTGTCGAATGTGTTGTTACAACATCAGTGTTACTATCGACTGTGTTGTTACAACATCAGTGTTACTATCGACTGTGTTGTTACAGCACCAGTGTTACTATCGACTGTGTTGTTACAGCACCAGTGTTACTATCGACTGTGTTGTTACAACACCAGTGTTACTGTCGACTGTGTTGTTACAACACCAGTCTTACTATCGACTATGTTGTTACAACACCAGTGTTACTATTGACTGTGTTGTTACACCAGTGTTCCTATCGACTGTGTTGTTACAACACCAGTGTTACTATCGACTGTGTTGTTACACCAGTGTTACTATCGACTGTGTTGTTACACCAGTGTTACTATCGACTGTGTTGTTACAACACCAGTGTTACTATCGACTGTGTTGTTACAACACTAGTGTTACTATCGACGGTGTTGTTACAACACTAGTGTTACTATCGACTGTGTTGTTACAACACTAGTGTTACTATCGACTGTGTTGTTACAACACCAGTGTTACTATCGACTGTGTTGTAACAACACCAGTGTTACTATCGACTGTGTTGTTACAACACCAGTGTTACTATCGACTATGTTGTTACAACACCAGTATTACTATCGACAATGTTGTTACAACACCAGTGTTACTATCGACTGTGTTGTTACAACACCAGTTTTACTATCGACTGTGTTGTTACAACACCAGTGTTACTATCGACTATGTTGTTACAACACCAGTGTTACTATTGACTGTGTTGTTACAACACCAGTGTTACTATCGACTGTGTTGTTACAACACCAGTGTTACTATTGACTTTTTTGTTACAACAACAGTGTTACTATTTGATTGTTTGTTCAATGTTACCAGTGAAGTTGTTGTATGTGTGTTCTCTTAGTTAACAGTGCTGTCAGAGACTTATCTTGTAGAGTTATTGTTATTATGATTATAGTTATTGGTTATCCCCCGAGAAATGGGAATTTTAAAACAAATTTAAATTGAAACTAAAATTACCAAACAGTAGTTACGTAGACTTATAAAAAAAATCAATTAAATTAGATTAACAAGAAAAGAAACAAAAATTTCACACGCAGATCTGATAAATTTATCTTATCAATTACAGACGCTTCTCTTATACAGGAGAAAGAAATGTGAATTTCTGAACATTTGCAGATACATCAATCCCTCTTTATCACAGGCATTATTTTCTTTAAATGAGATCGCAATTAACAAATAACTATTTGTCTTAAAATTAGGATACTAAAATTATTTTTACAAAAATTGTACTCTTGGTCCAAGGTCCAATCTATTAGCATTCAACGCATAGCTTGGTTCCTCACACTGTTGCATAATATTAATTATTTTTCTTTAAATGAAATTAACAGCTAACAGAGTCAATATTGTCTATCGCCAAAATAGGTTTCCTGGCAAAGAGTGATTAGTGTCAGTCAATTACAAATAAAAAAATATATCATAAATAAAATTTAAAAAAACAACAAACAAAAAACAAAAACCGATTAGTTCCCAATGTCTGATCTAACGAGATTCTTGTATTTCCAAGCGCATTTGGTGCGTGATATTTTCTATTGATAAACAGGAAATTTAAATATTTGTAATGTTGTAATGATTTCTTTAACAAAAAGGGGGGGGGGTGTTGATGGCGTAACAAAGGTGGAGTTGAAGACAGAAATCGTTTGGAAAAAAAAGGGGGGGGTCATCTAGAGATAAAATTGATTCCCTTGATTCCCTGCAAACAAATGTTCTTGCTTTAGTTGTTAGCTGTCTCTGTTTAGTGCGAGTGGAGCTCATGTAACTTCTGGAGATGCGGCCGTCACAAAATGCACCGGCTCTTGTTGGTTGGTTTATTTCTGGTCATTCTTACGTCATCGATTTTCCCAGAGGTCCAAAACACAGCCTTCACAATGATACCTCCCACCTCCTACCCCCACCCCCCTCCCCCACACACAGACCGCCAGTGTCTACCCCTGGGATGAACTGTGTAATTCGTGACTTTACGTCCACAAACCAATCTGAGTAATTAGCTTTCAATTGATTTGCACGCGACTTGAAGAGAAGGTGTGTGTGGGATGGGGTAGGTCCGGAAAAGGTTCGACCACTCACCTACCGCAGGAGAGGTAGAGCAATTTAGAAACTTAATTGAAACAATGCCCTAAAGGTTTTCTACAGTTTACAGGTAAAAGCAAATGCTCCATCAGGTTTTTTCCCCCCTTCCTCATTATAAATAGCAAAATAACATATCACTTTATATATGATACGCGATGAAAGAAATGGCTACAACTAAACTCTTTTGACCATTACATGTTTTTCTCTCTATGGTCATTTCATGTTTTTTTTTACTTGAAATATCGGTAGACCGTTGCTTGTTTTATTCCCTTGTTAGTTTTAATAATTTTTATTTACTCTATTTTAATCTTCATTTTAAGGAAATTGGTAAATTTTTGTTTTAAATTTTTATATTAATTTAGTGCTAGCCATTATTTTCATGCATTGTAAGATTAGGATTAGTTTTTGTGTAAATTTAAGATAAAAGGTTTTCACGAAAATTTAGGATTAGTTTTTGTGTGTGTAAGTTTAGGATTATTAATTTAAATAAAATAATAATTTGGCTTTTTTGTTTTTACTCTTCCAAATGTAATATTTTTAGATAAAAAATATTGTTGAACTTGCTATTTTTCTTAACTAGATGTCAGACAGATTTGAGCGCTAGCAGTTCATATCTTGGGTCATCGTTATTATTAATATTATTATTGTTATTATTATTTTATATTGTTATAATGTTCTGCAAATAGTTGTATTTTGTTCGTAACTGTCCTCTCACTCTGAATTATACTTAACCCTGAATATGTTGGTCTTGTGCGATTGAAACAAAAAATTGTTTTAAGAGTCAATTGTTCTGATTATTTAAGTGTTTTTAAAAAAAATCAGAAATATTGCTAATGTGATTCTGTGTTTCTGTAAGTTTCGAAAATTTTGTTTCAACATATGATATTTTTTCAAAAATTCAATGACCCATTCGTGTGTTCCCTCATTCATGTGTTCACTCATTCATATGTTCACTCATTCATATGTTCACTCATTCATGTGTTCACTCATTCATGTGTTCACACATTCATGTGTTCACACATTCATATGTTCACTCATTCATATGTTCACTCATTCATATGTTCACTCATTCATGTGTTCACTCATTCATGTGTTCACTCATTCATGTGTTCACTCATTCATGTGTTCACTCATTCATGTGTTCACACATTCATGTGTTCATCAATCCATTCACCACGTTGTAAACCATTCGATGTTGAAATTTATCCACGATGACGTCCCATTAAATTATGATCATTTCCCAAAAAGACATTTCTGTTTTGAGAGTATTATTATTATTGTTATCATCAGTATGCGTGGTTTTTTTTCTTCTTTTTCTTTTATCGTTTGTTTGTTTGCGTCCCATCTCGGTTGGTCACTGTTTTTACTTAGCTGTAAACATTCGCGGCTGTCAGCTTTCTATAACAATAAATATAAGTATTGTATACAGTGGTAAATGTGGACTTTTATTAGGAGCAGTTCGGTAAGGCTGATATTTCAGTAAATGTGTCATCAATGTCTGCAAATCGTTTGTTTGGACTGTGTCGGCACTGATGCCAGGATCTGTTATTATTGTTGGTGACGGTTTATTTATGTTTGTTTGTTGGTTTGTTTGTTTAGTATGCCTGGAGAATTAGGTAATAAATTGACCTCCCCATTTCCACCCTCCCCACCCTCTGACTGCCCACTTGATCTAGTTTCAGAATTTTTTTAAGCACGCCACTAGAATAGATATATACACACACACACGTACACATTGATCGAATGGAAATAAGTGTTGGGGGGCGCGGGGGGGGGGAAGAGACAGGGGCAAACATTGATCTTCCTTGACTGTATTAAACAACACACACTTGCATGCGCGCGCGCGCACACACACACACATAAACACCAAACGCACACAAAGCTTTGGCAAAACACAAATTCAAATACACTCATTCGTACACACAGGCGAAACAAACAGATGCTTGAACGCACACACACATAGTCGTAAACACATACGCACTAAGACACGCATAAACGCTCACATTCACCTAGCAAAGTTACGCTTGAGTTCACCTGACAAATCGTAGCATAGAGCCCAGACCGTTGTCCCCAGATATCTTCTGCTGTCGCCTAGCTGCGGGTCTGAGCAGACGGTTGATTTCGGGGGAAAAGGGGGAGGGGGACATCAAATAACAGCGAGTCTCAAACTCTTCAGACCACCCCCACCAACTGACATTTTATTCCCCCCCCCCAAAAAAAATGTCCGTCACTTCTTAGCCGACGACATGACAATTAATAAATTTTTTTTGATGCGTTTGTGTGTACTAAGTGCTATCGCTGATGTTTTGTTATGTTTTGTTGTTGTTCCTCTCGCTAACCATATCAGTTCCGTATTTCCAAGTCCAATCTTTGATGGCCTGTGTCTGTAATTGTTGCTTCTTTGAGAATCATTGAGGCTTGATATCCATACATCATGCCATTTATTTGTGTCGACCTATTCCGTGTACTATATTTCAGTGATGTATTTGCCATTCATGTTTCAATATGGATCATTTGAACCTTGAAAAGATTTGAAAAGGGGAAAATAACACAAAAAAAAAGCAATTACTTTAAGCGGGGAATAACAATTTTTATGTCGTAATCTTGCCCTGCCATGTATGACGTCACAGTGCTATGACGTCTCTATGTCCAGATATGAAATGTCTTGTCTATAAATATTTATGAATAAACACAACCTGATTTAACAAGTCGCTTATTGTCTTATTTTTTCTATTTATCTCGTTTGGTCTATTTTGTATTAATTTGTATATTTTATATATTTTGTCTATTTTCTGTTATTTTGTTGTCTTATTTCATCTTATTTTATTGTATGTTTTCATTGTCATTTTTATTGTCTTTTATCGTCTTATTTTAGTAACTCGCTTATTTAAGTGTCTTTTTTTATTGTCTCACTTAATTGTCTTGTTTTATTTTCTTGTTTTATTGTCTTTTTTTATTGTCTTTTTTATAGTCTTGTTTTATTTTCTGTTTTTATATGTCTGTTTTATTGTCTTATTTTATTGTCTTGTTTTATTGTTTTGTTTTATTTTCTTGTTTTATTGTCTAGTTGAATTGTCTTATTTTTTTTTACTTTTTTTTTCTGATGAAGTTTGAAAGAATTATTTTGAAAGTGTGTAAAGTGTTTATATGAAACTATGAATATTTTTGTATTTAAACTAATAATTTTATAGTGATATGAGTGTCTACAGAAACAACAAATTCGTTTAATTATTATTCAACGGTAACAACAATTTGCGACAATCTTGATTGATTACAAATGATTAACAACATCAGCTGACAACAACAATGCAGCTAAGTAACAACTGGAGTGTACGACACAGGATAACTTCTCTATCCTGGCGAGCACATTAGAGACAGAAAAATGTTGGTCTAGAGTCTAGAGCAGTGTTGGGCTATTGCTTTAGCTCAGAGGCCACTTTTTGGTAGCGTGTTTTAGTGGAGGGCCGGCCGCAACGTTTAAAATGATTCAAATGATTGCATTCTATAGTCAACACTATATTTAAAATCATTGCATTCTATATACAACATATTTTTGGGTGGCGCGGTGGTCGAGTGGCAGCGCGCACGACTGGCGTACCGATGGTCACGAGTTCGAAACCATGTGAAGGCAAGGGCGTCCCTGAGTCACCCAGCTCCGAATGGGTACCTAACACTAATTAGGCGGCTGGGTAATGCGTGGAACCCACAAAGCCGTGGCCTGTGAACGCTGCATCACTTGCCAACAGACCATCTGTCATGGCAGATGGTCTGTGGACGCAATTATCTTCTGCATAGAAGCAGCGTCTGTATAGATAAGATAAGAACATTTTATTTAAAATGATTGCATTCTATAGTCAACACTATATTTCATTTTAGAAAATGTATAAATGGAATCATAAAAATCAATAAAAACTTAAAACAAAATTAGTACAATTTTATTTACTGTGGTAATGTCATATTATCTAGATTTCTAGCTGCTAGCACATTTAATTATAGACTAAAATTAATGAGACAAATGCAACATATCACACCCGATGAAATGGGATTTAAAAAAAAACATTGTACATATTGTACACATGGCCACAGCTTTTAGTTTTATGTGGGTGGGTGGAGGGTCGGTTTGTTCTGTCCGCCATTGCCTGTCGGTTTATCTCTAGTGACAGCTAGTACAAGATACACCTGGACAACAGAACGTCGCCATTCACAGGGGTAAGACATGCCAAGGGATTAAGTGTAAATGTGTACAGGTGTATAAGGATATTTCGATAATTGATTTGATGGAAGTTCGTAAACGAAACGCAATGATAAGATAATAGGCTAATAGGCTAATAGGCTATATTTACACAATCTTTGAGCAACACATCTATAGACAAAATTCACAATATTAGCTATAGATCAAGGTACACAACACAGCCATAGATCTAGGTACATAACAAAGCCATAGATCTAGGTACATAACACAGCCATAGATCTAGGTACACAACACGGCCATAGATATAGGTACAAAACACAGTCATAGATTAAGGTATACAACACAGCCATAGATTAAGTTACATAACACAGTCATAGATTAAGGTACACAACACATCAGTAGATACATTTCACAACACAGCCATGGACTACATTGAGTACCAAAAAAAACACACACACCAAAAACCAGACTGCTGGATCATTAAACCACCAGCCCCCCACCCCCCGCTTACCCCCACACCACCTCCCTCGTCCAGACCACCATTACAAGCGAATAAAACATTACCCATAATCCCTTGCCCCACAAGAAGAGGGTGATATAAAAAACAGCTTAAAGGAAGGCGAGAGAAAGGAGGCAGAAAACAAGGGGAATCACAAATAATTAGAATGAATGCGATTTTACACTAACCACCCGGATGTGAGGAATTCTCGGGTCTGCTCGCCAGCGATGGGGGGGGGGAGGAAGTGGGCGGCAACTCTGCGAGACGGGGACCGTTTGTGGGCCGGAAATAGGGGCCGGCCACACGTCACAGACCTGGCCAGGCGGAATTGTAAGAAGCTGATAGATCACTTAATGGCCGTGTAGGTTATTCTTTACACAGATCAGCCGAAGGGAGAAAAATAAAGAGGGGAAAACAATTTTTTAATTAACTACAGTTCAATTCAGGGGAGGTGATTCTTTATTCCCAGGTGACGTCATCTTGTTCCCCATGACGCCATAATAATGGCTCTGTGACGTTATCTAATTTCCGGTGTGACGTCATCTAACACCATGCGACGCCATCTTAATTTTTTTCCACGTGACGTCATCTTATTTAATATGTGACGTCATCGTTTTGATTCATACGCCACGCCCCCGCCACGCCCACGCCACGCCCACGCCGCCATGATGTTTGGTTGATGGTCACAACCCCCATACCAACAGCACAAACCATGGCTAAGCGTAGGACGCAATAATCGTCTGTATAGAAGGAGCGTCTGCAGCAGACAAGATAAGCGTCTTAAAACTACAGCAATTGTGTTATTACCTCAGACGTTTGGGCGGCGCTTATTTGCCAGAATGGCTGTTAGTTTTCTTTTAATTGGCGACATATTTACAGTTACTCTTAACAAATTGGCAGACTTAAAATAAAAATTAAATTTTTCTATTAATTAATTTATTAATTTTATAACATAAACTCATAAACTTTGTAGTGGTAATAGAGGTCTTCAAAGAGGCCGCTAGCAGAGGCGTCACTATAGGGTTGGGGTCACCCAGTGCGGTAGCTCATGGTGTCACCCCTTCACGACTTACCACATGGACCTCCTTTGAGTCTCTCGGTGCCAAATAACTTGAACAAACATAATTTTACATTTAGGTGTCACATCTTGTGATGGTGTCACCCGGTGCCGTCCGCACCCCCGTATCCCCTAATGACCCCTCTGGCCACGAGCACAATAAACTTTAGTTGTAAAGTGAGATGTCCTTATGGGTCCTGACAAAGTCAGCAATGCTCCCTCTATGATATGTCCTTATGGATCCTGACAAATCTCAGCAATGCTCCCCTCTATGATATGTCCTTATGGATCCTGACAATCTCAGCAATGCTCCCCTATGATATGTCCTTATGGGTCCTGACAATCTCAGCAATGCTCCCCCTATGATATGTCCTTATGGATCCTGACAATCTCAGCAATGCTCCCTCTATGATATGTCCTTATGGGATCCTGACAATGTCAGCAATGCTCCCCTATGATATGTCCTTATGGGTCCTGACAAAGTCAGCAATGCTCCCACTATGATATGTCCTTATGAGTCCTGACAATCTCAGCAATGCTCCCCCTATGCCTACCTGGCATGAAACAATAAATTTATTGATATTGTATCATCGTAGGTCGTAGACAGAGGCGAATAAAATAAGAATACAATATTTATAAGAGCGATAATATTTCTAGTAGCAAACACATTTATAATAAAATAATTTCTGCATATCTTATCTTACCTGTTACAGATGTTCCTTTTATACAGAATATTTTTGCGTCCTACGCTTATCCATAGTTTATGTCTTGTCTTGTATTTTCATTAGAGTTTAAAATGTTGATGTGTTGGTTTTTCTAATTTCCTCAAGCACACCATTCCACATCCGAATTCCAGATGAGAAGAACGAGTATGTATGAGTTTGTTGTATGAGTTTGTTGTATGATTTTGTTGTATGAGTTTGTTGTATGAGTTTGTTGTAGGAGTTTGTTGTATGAGTTTGTTGTATGAGTTTGTTGTATGAGTTTGTTGTATGAGTTTGTTGTATGAGTTTGTTGTATGAGTTTGTTGTATGAGTTTGTTGTTGAGTTTGTTGTATGAGTTTGTTGTATGAGTTTGTTGTATGAGTTTATTGTTGAGTTTTTTGTTGAGTTTGTTCTTGCAGACCGAATAAGAAAAGTGTTTTTATCCCCATGTCTATCAGAGGTTTGAATTAAATTATCATTGTGTTGTATTTCCAGGTTAGAAATAATCGCCTTATGTATCCTTACTAACTCTTTGTTGTTCTATACTCTAGTGTTGCAATGAATTAAATCAATGTTGCTAATCTTGATTGTTTTGAATATTCTCCAGTAATGAATCTGCAAGCTCCTTTTTTGAAATTATTTTAGTTTATCTATGTTTTCTTTGCCTATCATCTTGGAAAAAAAACATTCGCAAAGACAAAACGCACAGAAAAATGATGGGAGATTACAAGGCGTATAGATTATCTTAAATGACAATAACGAATAACAGTTGTTTATTCATCATGTCATTTTGTCTACATGACGTCATTAAACCAGACGAGAAAATCTCTAACCCCCACAAGACAATGATCGTCGTAGATTGCTAGCTAATCAATCAGCGACAGCACTTTTGATATTTCATTGCCAATAAGTAAAGCTATAAACTATAAACAAATCCACAAATGAGCCCAGCCTATTCGAACACAGCCTCTCTATCGCCTTATGTTTACATTCGTACTTCGTGCTGGGTGGATTTCAACAAAGATATTCTCATGTTGCCTTTGTGAGGGCGTAAGAAGGTTCTTGCCTATGTAAAACAAAGAACTTATTGAACACAAATAAATGATTGCTGTAAATTGCCATTCGGTGAAGTTGTCTTCCTTTTTATCCTTGTTCTACGGGGGATACGGTGGTCGAGTGGCAGCGCGCTCGACTGACGTACCGATGGTCATGGGTTCGAATCCATGGGATGCCCCGAGTCCACCCAGCTTCGAGTGGGTACCTAACGCATAGTTAGGGAAAAATAATAGGCGGCTGGGTAATGCGTGGAACCCTTATAGCCGTGGCATGTGAACGCTGCATCACTTGCCAAAATCAACTGCTGCCTTGCAGATGGTCTTGGCTGACCAAAGGCTATGGAAGCACATCCAGAAAAAACAGCAGGCTGAAGTCGGAGACCACGGGCCAATTGGCGCAAAACTCGTCGGCACGCAATGCTCAAATTGAGAACGAAGAAGAAGAAGCAGAAGAATCCTTGTTCTTAATCAGGAATTAGTTCCTTCTCTTTTAAATGTAAGATGTCTTTTCCTTTTAAGAGAATATGATGAAAGAGAGAGAGAGAGAGAAAGGGGGAAAGAGAGAGAGAAAAGGGGAGAGACATGAAGAGAGAGATGGAAAGAAAGAGAGGGAGAGAGGAGAGGGAGAGAGGAAAGAGAGAGACAGAGGCAGACAGAGATGAAGAGAGAGAGATAAAGAGATGGAAAGAGAGAGAGGAGGAAAGAGAGAGAGGTTGGAAAGAGAGAGAGAGGGGGGGGGGAGAGTGGGATTAAGTGACACGAGAAGACACTTCATGGGACACCTGGAAGGAATGTTGTCGTCTGCCAGTTGACGCCAGGTCAAAACTTGAAATACAACATCCCTGATCTGTGCCATGCCAAAAGTGCGGCCACTGCCCTGCCCGCGGGGGGGTGGGGATGCGGGCGCCCCTCCCATGTGGTCAGGGAAGGTGGGGGTGGAGATCCCGCTTAGTTAAGCCGAGCTGAGATTTACACGCGTAAGAGCCATGGCTGCCATGTTAGTGTAGGTGAAGCCAGGTATTTGACTGTCCGGTTGTCCCGTGAGATTTGAGCGCCCGTTTGCGTGTCCGATAGCGAAGCGTGCCACAGTTGACACAGAGTTATGGCCCCCTGATCATCTATTGTGATCTTTTGAGTAGTCGTCGCCCGCGGTAGGTTTGTACGCCACGGCGATCGGTCGACGGTAGGTGGTGGGCTCTGTTCAAACAGGTAACTCTAGGGAAAGCTCTCAAAGTCTTCGCGTGCATGCCTTCCCTTGCTCAGAGGCACCTCTTAAAGAGAGATTGTTGTGGATATCATAATATGTGTTGTTGTTGATTCATTACTCATGCAACGTGCTGGAAGCCCTCCTGATGGCATCCCGCCCATTTCTTGTCCAGCATGTGGACGCACCCGTCGGTCAAGGATGGGTATAATTAGCCACCACAGGACACACCAAGCTGCCACAGCACATAGACACTGTGATGAGAATGGTCATCATGGCGGACACACCAAGCTGCCACAGCACAAAGACAGTGTGATGAGAATGGTCATCATGGCGGACATATCAAGCTGCCACAGCACAAAGACAGTGTGATGAGAATGGTCATCATGGCGGACACACCAAGCTGCCACAGCACATAGACAGTGTGATGTTAATGGTCATCATGGCGGACATATCAAGCTGCCACAGCACAAAGACAGTGTGATGAGAATGGTCATCATGGCGGACACACCAAGCTGCCACAGCACATAGACAGTGTGATGAGAATGGTCACCATCGATCACGACGGACAGACAACACTCATACTGATACCAAACATACTGTCACGTGATAGTTTTGTCCATGGCATAAAATGTCCACAACTCGGACACCGAACAAATGTTAAAGTCAACTCATGTAAAATATGTGTAGCCTTGTACATCCACCAACGATCAACATAAGTCTTAAGGGAAACGGTAAAATATAACGTATTTTACGGACTAGAGACGACTTTTTTTTTGTGAGTCTTTGCAAACTTTCCTCCAAACTTATACTTATACTTGAGATTAATCGGTTAAAAAATTAAATATTTATTTATTTATTTAAATCGCTTAACTGGCGTCTGATAGTCAGTAGTGTCTTTAAGTCCGTAAAATACGGTATGCTCAACATTATTTTGTCACACAAATTCCGTACTCAGTGTTGTTGTTTTGTTTTTTTTTAAATACTTAAAACCTGTTCTTATAACGTGTCTTATAGCAGTCTTAAAATATTTTCCCATACTTTTCCCATAATTCTGTTTTCATATTTTTGACCATGATAGATTGATACATGGACCATAACTAGTGGCTATAACTAATTTCAGTCACAAATTCGACTTAGAGTTAGAGCCTTGTTATTCTAAGGTAGCGAAGTTACTGTAACAAGTTCCGTTAACGGCTAAAAATCAAATACCCGAACTTCTTTATGCATCCAGTTACCCCAGTACCCTGACCTACTTTAAACACCGAGTTACCCCAATTACCAGCTGCTGCCAGTGTTATTCCGCCCCCTCACATCCCCAAAAACTGTAGCATAAAAAAATAATTACGCGATTCTGTCCCCTTGGCGCATTTGAAGCAGTTAACCTTTGACCGCTTCTTGGGAGAGGTTTATAATCACGTCATCAATGTTTGTGCACAAGCTCATTAGAGTCCTATCCTCCCACCCACCCCCTCTGCTGTGTAACGTCCAACAAGATGGTGTATAATAACAGAAAGACTCAAGGTATGGTTACAAAACAAGCGGAGGTTACGGTTAGAGATTGTATTTTGTTACAAGACAAGCGCAGATTACGGCTAGAGGTTGTAATTTGTTACAAAACAAGTGGAGGTTACGGTTAGAGGTTGCATGTTTTTACAAAAAAAGCGGAGTTTACTATTATAGTTTGGATGTTGTAGCAAAACAAGCTGAGGTTTACGGCTAGATGTTGGATGTAAATTTGTACGCAACTTTTAAAAGTAAAATGGTGTCCTAAGTATACTCTCCTATTCATGTGCAGTTTAAAGTGCATTGAAACCCGTTTTTGTAAATATATCGGCACCCTTCCGTCTCCAGAGACGATGGTGCATCACCGTTGGGTTGGGTTGCATTTCCTCGAGTGGCAGAGCAGTCCTATCCTAGATTGACAGTCTTTTCCACAGATTTTGCACACGAGTTCTGTGCTTCCCAATGTTTTGTCCTTTCTCCTAGCTCTTCTGTCTGTAGCCTCCTCCATCCTTCGTTCCTCGGCTACTATGACGCCCTCTTTGGCAACTGTGCGCCACGTAGATCTGTCTTCTGCTTTGCATTCCCAGTCACTTGTGTTTATTCTGGCTGCTTTCATGTCTCTCTGGCAGACATCTTTAAATCGGAGACGTGGGCGACCTGTCTTCCTCTTTCCCGATGCCAGTTCTCCATATAGAAGGTCCTTGGGAATACGACCCTGGCTCATTCTTTTTACATGTCCTAGCCATCTTAGGCGTCTTTCACTAAGGATTGAGAACATGCTTTGGATATTGGCACGTATCAGGACCTCACTATTTGTAAATATGTTTAATGTTTGTATACACATGCTGCTAAAATATTTTAATGCGCTAAAATTAATTTTTAAAAACATAAATGACTGAAATTATACCTCTGTAGCTGTAAATATTGAATGATAACAAGGAAGGCTATGTTAATATTGTGAACCAACCATGCTAATTTATTTTCTTATTAGAAATCACAGAAGTTGGGACTTGAAGAAAGTTGCTGGAATTAGACAACATTTCGAAGATAATACCAAAAAAAAATTAAGACATTGACAATATTATAGAGGGAGTATCTTCATTTGAATACTAAATTAGCCAACATTTCTCTGAATGATAAATGTAGCTTTTGTGCACCGCCATGACATTATATATAGATCTATATATATACGTATGTATTTATATTTTTTAAATTTTATTTGCACAAACATCAATTTATTTTATTTTTAATTTTTTTTTGTTCTAATTTTGTAATTAGAAAATGAATGTTTTAAATTTAATGAATTTATAAATACATATTTTACTATTTTTATGTGATGCGCTGTGCGCTCATGCTGCTTTCTGGGGTTCTGCGCTACATAAATTCTCAAATAATTTGTATTATTTATTTGGTAATGTACCACATCAGCGCTCTTATTGCAAAGTTGTGAAATTTCAGTTTCATGTGCTATTGATACAGTTTGTACAATATTCTCACCATTTTTTAAAATTTACTATTGATAAAAAGCCCATGAGACAATTACTGATAATTAAAAGATAAAAAGTAAAGTATTGATTTTTATTTAAACACTAGTGTATCACCCGTCAAAAATGACAGAAGTTTTCAAAATAAATACACATCAGATTTAAAAATAACGTAATACAGAACTTTCATTTATTTTATTAATTTTTTTTTATTCATTTATTTCCCTATTGAACAATTTTATGCGGACGCTCGAAAAGACTTATTTTTTGGTGCAGTAATTTGGTGCGCTGCTTTCTAAAATTAGTAACACTATAAAACAAAATCGATCGCAGCGCCACTTATCAGCATTACATCAGTACAGACAACTGGAATTATGTATATTGACTTTTTTTTCATTGTTTTGTAAATTAACTTGTTTGGAAATTCCCCTGAAAATTGTGTGCATTAAATAATAAAAAGTTGGTGAGCAAAATGGGGCAGAAATTTAAAATAATGCGGGAAAACAGACCATACACCGGTGACCAGTCAACGCCGATAGGTCATGGGGTCATATGCTTATATAATATAGCTTTATGTAATTATATCAGAAATTCCTAAGAAACAGACAATAACAACATTGTTTTCCATTTTGAGCACTCGTGGACATAATGGAATTTAACAATGCAAAAATACATAAAAATAATACATTTACCGTATATACTCGTTCTAAAGCCGATATTTTTTATTTTTGTTTTGTTTTTGTTTTTGTTGACAAAATCAAGGGGGAAAGGTTGGAGGGTCGGCTTACGAGCCGGTCGCATGTGATTTCTGCATGTACATTGAATATCGGTGTTGTTATTGTAGATTGTAGATCATCAAGGTCCTTTTCTACATTCTACAAGATCTGACTTCTCTACTAGAAGCTATAAAATATTACTAGACATCTGCACTTACCTTATTTATACATTTTATTTATTTTTGTGAATGTTTTAATAAATTGTTTTACAAATTTTGTTTTCAACAACGAATTTTATGTACGCGCTTTCACCAGTGTTTATCAAAGGTGAAAAAAAAAGAATAAAAAAAGGCTGGTAACTCGTGCCTAACAAATAGCATAAAGACAAAGATAGGTAGTACAAATTAAACAATCATAATGACCGATTTAGCTTAAAGTTTTTTTTAAAAAATGTGTACAATTTTGTTTACGCTGTCCTATAATTATTTTTTTTTGGGGGGGGGGAGGGTCGGCTTATTAGCGGGTTATACACTTTTAATACTATTCTCTTCCAAAAGAAAGGGGGGGGGGTCGGTTTATGAACGAACGGGCTATTGAACGAGTATACCGTAAAACAAAAAATTTAAAATAAAACAACTCAACTTCTACAAAAGATAGACAGAGTAAGACAGATGACTTTGTGTTTTTGCCACTATTGTCTCTTAGTTACTTTGTTTGCCTTATGAATGGCATATTCAAATATAGCCTTCTAAATATAATAATGCAAAAATTAATAAATAAATAATTTTCTCATAGCAATAGTCAACAGCTACAAATTAAAAATAGTGAGAATATAGCATAACGTGTGTCGATAGCTCATGAAATCGGACATTCACTATTTTAAAATTAGAGCGCTGATGTGGTACATTACCATTAATTTTTCAGCGGAAAATGAATTTTAAACTTATATAACCCACAGTCTAATGCTGAACAGTTTTATTGTTACTGCCACATTTAAAGCTACGTCACTGTTAAATTAACTGTCACTGTTAAATTAAATGTCACTGTTAAATTAACTGTCACTGTTAAATTAACTGTCACTGTTAAAGTAACTGTCACTGTTATGTATTTCAAGTTTTGAAAAAATCATTTCAACTCACCTACTACTAGTTTTATTTTCCACCAAATCAATATACATAATTCCCGTTGTCTGTATGAATGGATGTAATTACAATGCTGTTAGGTGGCGCTGCGAAATTTGTAATGCTGTTAGGTGGCGCTGCGATCGATTTTGTATAAAAATATTATATGGCGTCATTGTTTTAGCTTATATTTTAATTTTTGAAGAGGGAACGATGTAAAAATATGATTTGAGGATTTATAATGATTATGAAATACTTTGTGTACATTTCAGCAAGTTTAATTTTGTTTTATAAGCAACGCACCAAATTACTGCCCCAAAAAAAACACTTTTCGAACGTTCCTCATAAAATTGTTCTATATGATAATAAATGAATCAAATAAAAATAAATAAGATAAATGAAAAATCTGTATTGCGTTATTTTTTAATCTGATGTGTATTTATTTTGAAAACTTCAGTTATTTTTGACGGGTGATACACTAGTATATAAATAAAAGTAAGTAAATAAATAAACGAATATTTATAACAAAATCGGGGATTGTGTACGGACGCATGCAGTGGCGTAGTAAGTGGTTCAGAGGGTGTGTCTCGCCTCTGTTAGGGGGTTACCTTCTCGCCTGCCCGGAGAGATTTTCCTTTAAAATATTTTAAGTTAGATTGACCATTCATAAACCACACAATGATCTGTAAGATCAGCATCCATAAACACCAACATTGACATGTAAGTTCACAATCTATAAACACCACAATGACCTGTAAGTTCACCATCCAAACAAACTAAATGACCTATAAGTTCATTATCCAAACACCCAAAATGACCTGTAAGGTCACCATCCAAACACACTACAATGACCTGTAAGTTCATTATCCAAACACCCAAAATGACCTGTAAGTTCACCATCCACACACACTACAATGACCTGTAAGTTCATCATCCATACACACTACAATGACCTGTAAGTTCACCATCCATACACCCACAATGACCTGTAAGTTCACCATCCATACACACCCATCAGTTCTGCCTGGGTCCAGAGAGTTCTCCAAAAAGAGAACGCCTCAACCCCATCCTCCTACCCCTCCAGTGTCACTAGATGTCACCATGGGATCTGAACCCTAAACCCTACACGCATCACTTCATCGCCCCCTCCCTTCCAAAGCACCCTACCTGCTCGCCACACCCAGGAGCGGCGCCGAAGACAAATCTCCACGGAGGACCCAAGACAAATGGCTGCCTTCAACGACGGTCGTGGGCCGAAAACGGAAACAAATGTCTTATTCCTGGGATGCGACATGGCACTGGGGGAAGACGAATGTCCGAGCCCCAAGTGGAGGACAGAAATAGACGTCCAGGGCCGAGAGAAGAGAGTCATCTCTGAATGAGTTAATTACAGTTTTGAGTCGCTCAGAGGAGCAGTGTGTGGAGGTGGGTGGGGGGGTATGGTATTATCTACAAAGAACAAGACATTGTGAAAGGACGAGGTGGTGAAGAGAGGGAGGCGGGAAGGGGGTGAGAGAGGAAAAAACCCGTTTGTTTGAAAGGGACACCACTCACGTTTTAAAGAGAGACGGAAGTGACGTGGAGTAATGGAATATTTCAATGTTGCTGGCCGGGAGAGCACTTTCCAAGGAAGACAAAGCAACACAAAACATAGTTATTTCTTTCATTTGCCTTTTTCTTTTCTTTCTTTTTTTTTAAACAACAGAAATTTAACAAAACAATACCAATGATGTTTTTTAAAGAAATGACGAAATTTCTGATCGATCAAATTATGTAAGTCATCTTTCACGATTTTTTTAGGTGCAGCGATTTCAAGTTCCATTTGCATTGTGCTCTGGTGATTTTTACGTTTTCTGACAGAAACGTCAATTTCTCAACGTCTTTCCAATAGAATGTAGTTTGTGCAACAAAATTTTATGTTTAGTGAACGCGACAGAAACATCCAAGGCTAATCATCTTGAGTGGGAATTTCCCTCACGTGAAGAAACGTGGGCATTTTGGAAGAATGGTCAGAATTGATAAGGTAGCGAACTGCCATGATTCTGGGAACACGTTACGCATCGATCACTTTGGACACTGTTGTTTGAGACACGACACATATGGATGTCTTAAGACACTTGTTTGAGACGTGCACGACACACATGGATGACTCTGGAAACGGTTGTTTGAGACAGGACACACACGGAGGACAGTCTACTCTTGTATGTCACCCGACACGCATGGACGACAAGGCAATGTTGTATTGGGACACGGCACAGATCGATGATAATGTTGTTTGTTGATACTTTTGTTGTTGGATCAATGATGGTGGTAGGATAACAAAAAAGTTTGTTGGATCAATGTTGGTGGTAGGATAACAAAAAAGTTTGTTAGATCAATGTTGGTGGTAGGATAACAAAAAATGTTTGTTGGATCAATGTTGGTGGTAGGATAACAAAAAAGTTTGTTGGATCAATGTTGGTGGTAGGATAACAAAAAAGTTTGTTGGATCAATGTTGGTGGTAGGATAACAAAAAAGTTTGTTGGATCAATGTTGGTGGTAGGATAACACATAAGTTTGAAAGACTTGATGGAAAGATGGGACAATAAATCCTACAATCATATAAGTTATAATTGTAAATGTGCCGATTTCGTGGGACAAGGCTATAGTGCATCAACGCTTGTGGGGAAGGTATGACGTGGGACAAGTATATTCGAATTTCTTCAGAGGAAAGCTTGGTGCTGGCTTTGAGAGTATTACCCCACCCTGAACACTTTTAAACACCATCCATTGCCCCCCTCCCCCCATGGTGGGCCTCAGCGGCTATAAATAGTTCGTCACTCTGTTTACGTCTTGTCTCGCAGATGCCTGGTGCTTATTTTTGGTGCGTTGTTTAGCTTTTCCAGACTTCGGCTGCTGCCATGGTAACAGCATCCCGGTACTTCCGCCTTGGGGGGGGGGCGACTATTTTTTGTTATATTGTGTAAACATACATAAACTGCAGGAGCGCTTTGTGTCATCCGATGTTTGGGGCCTCAGCTTCTTGCTGAAAATAAGGCTAAGTAACATATTCGGAAATATATGTATCAATAAATATAAATTTTAATTTTTTTAATTTGGCTTATAGAACATTGTATATTTTTAAGATGACCTAGAATCGACCTGACGCCCCCAATGAAACAGGTGGTGTAGATTAGCTGTCACTCTCCCCCGTGGGAGGGCGCCACACATAGCGAGGCGCGAACCTTACATCTCGCCTCACTCAACGTGCTCTGGCGCGCGGGGCCCGCACGTGCGATAAATTAGCCATTAATTTCTCGGACCAATCAGACTTTCAGTTCTGCTTATCTCCGGTGACCAGATCTTCTGACTAAATAGGGACGAAATCCTTGCCCAAAACACCCCGCCGGCCCGGCTGTGACGTCTGCAAAGGACCGGTCATTTATCACCGATAGTCCCGTCGACATATCTCGGACGGTGGTTTACATAGAGTCTGTGTGGGGCCCTTGTTGATCTTTACCCCCACCCCAGCGGCCATCGACTGGTCAAAGATTCAGTTTCGATAGACCCCATAGCTAAAGAAGAAAAAAAAATTCCTTCAGGCGGTTCTTTGCTGACAGCCATTGGGCCCAAGATGATCACCAACCTGTGCAATGAGAACCCTTGTTCCTTCAATCCAGCTTCAGTATGGTTTGTGTGACAACCATTGTCTTGATTTATGAAGCCACTGTGATAATATTTAAAAGCCGATTATGATAGGTTAGGATACGCCCCTGCATGGACTTATTTCCCAGATAGACAGACCCCGACGAACCGCTTCACCGCTACACCTCAGCCCCCCCCCGCCAATTCCCTGTACCATGTTGTTCCAGGCGGAGGTGTTTCTTATTTGAATTTTTAAAAATTCATAAGTATAGGCCACTCTTATTTCTAATCAGGGCTAACAGCGGAGAACTAAGAGCAAATTGCTCCGAGTTAAGAGCTGCGCGGTCTTTTGGTTCCTTACCGCGAGATGATCCATCATGACCGCAGCAACGACAGCAGGGGTTGTGTCCCTTTAACTGTAAACTCCATTAGGCTCTTAGCTCTGTAAGACTTTCCCCTGTAGATGAGGGGGGACAAGTCTTTCTTTATTACATGGATGTTAGCAGGGGAGATTATCAGAGGAGACAACGGTCGGCTGTGGGTGAGAAAGGGGGAGAGAGAGAAGGATAAAGAGAGAACGAGAGAAAGGCCGAGGAGAAGGGGGAGGGAGGGAGGGAAGAAGAGAGAGAAGGAACGTTTGTCTCCTTTAGTTTCTGCTTCGCCTCCGAACCCGAGCCAACCCTTTAACTTTTTATATCTTTTTAAATCCCTTATATTAACTTGCCTTGTAAGTTTAATCAGACATCGGAACCGACTATTTGTTTATAATTCTTTCGCGTGCCAGTTCAGTTCACGCGTTGACGCCGACCGTCGATGTTCACACCCCCTACCGTCCCTCCGCTCGGTTTTAAAATCAGGGGAGATATTTCTGTTTCAGTCTGTAAATGTCGCGTTTAAACATAATCACTACTTTTAGTTATGTCTCATATATAAAGGATTAATAGTCAAAAACTTTGTTTTTTTTTACATCTATTTATTTTAATCACAAAGGCAGCGACAATGTGGGAACGTCACATCCACAAGTGTCACGTGACTAAAACATGCACTCCATTCGAGCAAGTTTTAGAGAATCTCTATTAGTGCTACCCCCACCGACCCCCTATTTCATCAAAGCACCCCTTACACGCCCCCAAATATTTGCAAACACCGACCACCGACGTCCACTCACTCTAACACCGAGCATTTATCGCACCATGCTTTTAAATTGGGAATACAGCTCCTTAATGTTAGTATAATTTATGGACGTTATAACGCTCTTGTGGTGGTTTTAAAGATTTCAATTTTCTGCCTTCATGTTGAATGTTAATGTCCACGGCTTTGAACACAACAGCAAACGCTCTCCCAGCTTAAAACTGTATCAGGGGCGTAGGTAGAAGGGGGAGGAGGCCCTATCTTTGTTGCACTTTAATGGATGGAAGGGGAACATTTTCAGAACTCGACAGTTCTCTCCATAGACAGGTACCTCGAAAATATTGCACACACCAAGATGACATACACTCCAGATGTCATGCACTCCAGATGTCATACACAATCAGATGTCATGCACTCAAGATGTCATGCACTCCAGATGCCATACATTCTCAGATGTCATACTCATACAGCTTAGTTGTAATACATCCCATATTTCATACACACCAGATGTCATATACGCCATACCTCATTGTAACATCATACAGCTTAAGTGTCATTTCTCTCTTAAAGAGTTGCCAGAAAATCTTTCTTACTCATTTTTGTTAGCAAAAACATAAGGAAAAAAAAACACTGTTATATAAATTGACTGAAAGAAAATAGAGATTTAAAAGAAAGTAAATGGTCCTCCTCACCTTTTGTTATCTAATTTAGAAACTGGTCAAAGTTAGGATATATCGAAATACGTCATCATGACGTCACCAATACCAAAATTAACTCTGTGTGTCAACAACACCTACAGCAGCCCTCTGAGTCGGCTCCCCAACATTGTCAGCGATTCCTGCAGTAGATCATGACACAAGGTTTTGACCCTTGTCAGATAAAACATGTGGGGGATGTTGAAGTGACACTTTAGTCTCACAGGTCTCGGCGGTGACTTACTTGTCACAAAGCGACACTGGCAGATCTCGGTGAGTGGGGGGGGGGTCGGCGATCACCGGTGGAGGGTCACCGGTAGGTAGGACAATGCGTCACCGGGTGCCAGTCTAACCCCTGCATTATGTCAACTGACAACTGTGTGCAACTGACCAATGTGTGCCAATCTGACCACTGCACTATGTCAATTTGACAACTGTATGCCACTGACCAATGTGTGCCAGTCTGACCACGGCACTATGTCAATCTGACAACAATGTAACAATCTGACGACCACTAAGTTCAAATCTGATCATTGTATTAGGTCAATCTGACCACTGTGTACCAATCTGACCACTGAGTACCAATCTGACCACTGTGTACCAATCTGACCACTGTGTACCAATCTGACCACTGAGTACTAATCTGACCACTGTGTACCAATCTGTCCACTGTGTAAAAATCTGACCACAAAGTACCAATCTGCCCAATAAGTACCAATCTGACCAATAAGTACCAATCTGACCACTAAGTACCAATCTGACCACTGAGTACCAATCTGACCACTGAGAACCAATCTGCCCACTGAGTACCAATCTGACCACAAAGTACCAATCTGCCCACTAAGTATCAATCTGACCACTAAGTACCAATCTGACCACTAAGTACCAATCTGACCACTGAGTACCAATCTGCCCACTAAGTACCAATCTGACCACTAAGTACCAATCTGACCACTAAGTACCAATCTGACCACTGAGTACCAATTTGAGCACTGAGAACCAATCTGCCCACTGAGTACCAATCTGACCACAAAGTACCAAACTGACCAATGAGTACCAATCTGACCTCTGTGTACCAATCTGACCACTGAGTACCAATCTGACCACTGTGTACCAATCTGACCAACGAGTACCAATCTGAGCACTGGGTACCAATCTGACCACTGAGTACCAATCTGACCACTGATTACCAATCTGAGCACTGAGTACCAATCTGACCAACGAGTACCAATCTGAGCACTGGGTACCAATCTGACCACTGAGTACCAATCTGACTACTGATTACCAATCTGACCACTGTGTACCAATCTGACCACTGAGTACCAATCTGTGCACTGGGTACCAATCTGACCACTGAGTACCAATCTGACCACTATGTACCAATCTGACCACTGTGTACCAATCTGACCACTGAGTACCAATCTGACCATTGAGTACCAATCTGAGCACTGAGTAGCAATCTGAGCACTGTGTACCAATCTGCCAGTTGAGTACCAAACCGGACCACTGAGTACCAATCTGACCAATGTGTACCAATCTGACACTGGGTACCAATCTGTCCACTGAGTACCGATCTGAGAACTGAGTACCAATCTGACCACTGTGTACCAATCTGACCAATGAGTACCAATCTGACCACTGTGTACCAATCTGACCAATGAGTACCAATCTGTCCACTGGGTACCAATCTGTCCACTGAGTACCGATCTGAGAACTGAGTACCAATCTGACCACTGAGTACCAATCTGACCACTGAGTACCAATCTGACTAATGAGTACCAATCTGACCACTGAGTACCAATCTGACCAATGTGTACCAATCTGACCACTGAGTACCAATCTGACCACTGAGTACCAATCTGAGCAATGAGTATCTCTTTGATCACTGAATTGTGTCTATCTGAACAGTGATTCCAAATCTGAAAAAATTTAATATATCGCTGACATAACTTGTGATATAACATCTTGTCTTGGCTAACAGATGTTCAATGCTGTATTTTAATATATCGGCTGACATGACTTGTGATATAACGACTTTTCTTGGCTAACAGATGCCGTGTCCGTTCCTGCCCCCTGCCACCATACACACAAGACACTGGAATATTTGGTTTCAGAAGCCAGCTCATGTTTTTTTTTCCAGCATCCTAAAACTAGCGGCTACATTAACTCTTGCGATTCTTTTCTTCAGTCAGTTGTGTAACTTGAATGTTTATTTGTTGCCCCCCCCCCAAACTCACCGCCCCTCAAAATCTCCTCTTGAAAACAAAACCCGACTTAAAACCCACCCCATCCCTCTCCACAGCTCACCTTCAGCCAGTAACTCACCCTTAAAACCGATCATTTGTTAGCAGAGGAACCCCCCCCTGTACCCTGGTCATAGACACCCAGGCTGGGGGCTCAAATTGCCGCCAAATTATGGAACATGGCAGGATGTGGGCGGGGCCTCGGGACCAGCCTGATTTAGATGGCTACCAGCGAGCGCGCAAGTACGGACCAAGAGTGTCACCGAGTAGGTCAGTTTCATGGGGGGAGGGAGGCGAGGGGACTCGCTCCCCCCACCTTACAGTAATGGTTCTCAAAATGTTTGGGGCTTGTTTTGTTGTATAATTTATGAGGTCAACTGGTAGCTTCGATGTTTCTTCGAATTTAGTAAAATTTAAACATTTAGAGATCTCAAATAACCTGTTGGGAAAGGGAGAGGGGGGGGCGAGAGAGATGCAGCGTGTGTAAAGTCATCTACAGTCATGATGGAAATGTCACATTTAAAAAGTCAGGTTCAAGTCCAGCTTCAAACAGTCAACAATGCCCCCCCCCCAAAAAAAAATGATGTCCTTGCCGAAATTCGGGTAGGTCGGTTATAGGTAATAGCCAGGTGTGGAGGCAGTGTCCGTACCTGAGAGAAAGGACCTGACTTATCGTCTCAGTGAGAATATTGCGGGCTTGACTTTGTCCATGCAGGAAGATCATTGAAATTGATTGATCTGCAGTGGCAAAATAAGCTTTTTCCGTTTAATTGCGGAAATCTATAAATAGAACATCTGGTTATTCAGTTGGACCAAATGCTTCAAGATATCAATGCAAAAATGAGGGTATTCTGTGAAAACTGAGCTCAAGGGATTATTGTTATTTTTAAATCCCTTATATTAACTTGCTTTGTAAGTTTAAGCGATCGGACTATCCGAACATTTGTTTATAATTCTTTCACGTGACAGTTCATTTCACGCGTTGACGCCGACCGTCGATGTTCACACCCCCTACCGTCCCTGCGCCCTTTTTTTAAAACCAGGGGGGGGGGATAATTCTGTTTCAGTATGTAAATGTCGCGTTTCAACATAATCAGTACTTTTAGTTATGTCTCATCTATAAGGGATTAATAGTCAAAAACTTTGTTTTTACATCTATTTATTTACTTTAATCAGAGTCAGCTTACTGGCCTTGACCGAGACAGAAAAACTCTCTAACAACTTAATCATGCCAAAAAATGTGAAAAACTTATTGTTACTAAAGTTTACCTCTAAGTTTGTGATGGTGAAACATTGTTACACGAGAACCTTGACTACCCCCCCCCTTACAACTTATTGTTCACGGCGTGTGAGTTTACTGGATGCTTGGTTAGTGAAATTTTATCGATAGATGAATGTAATATTACTGAAAGATTAATGGAATGTTGATGAGCGATTTATTCACTAAAGACCAGCACGCAGATTAATATACAGCGGCAACACTTTTTCTCATTATTGTGTGTGGCGATTAGCGATGGTCATACAATAGAAGCACTTTTTCTTGTTATTGTGTGTGGCGATTAGCGATGGTCATACAATAGCAACACTTTTTCTTATTATTGTGTGTGGCGATTAGCGATGGTCGTACGATTGCAACAGTTTTTCTTGTTATTGTGTGTGGCGATTAGCGATGGTCTTTCAATAGCAACACTTTTTCTTGTTATTGTGTCTGGCGATTAGCGATTGTATTACAATAGCAACACTTTTTCATGTTATTGTGTGTGGCGTTTAGCGATGGTCTTACAATAGCAACGTAAAAACAAAACTCGAAAATGACCCACTTCCCGTGATCCGATCGAGCTGAAATTTGGCACACGGGCCCATCTAACCTAACAATGCATCGTATCAAAATTTCAGATCGATCGAACGTACCGTAATTAAATTAATTCATTGTTAGTTTATCCTTATATGAGGTATGTAATTTAAATTCACGGTTTGTTATTGTTTTTTTCCACGTGAGTTTGAGTTGACGCTTAGACGTCGACCGTCGTGCCGACACCCCCTCACGACCCATCCCCCGTTAAAAGACAGGGGACATCACTCGGTGTCAGTCCGTAAATATTTGTGGCGTTGAAACATAATCAATACTTTTAATTATGACTAAAATATAAGGGATTTATTGTAGAAAACTTTGTTTTTACGGGTTTGTTTTATTAAATCCCTTATATTAACTTCACCGCCGTCTCATGTGTCTCTCTCTCTCTGTCTGTGTGTGGCGATTAGCGATGGTCATACAATAGCAACACTTTTTCTTATTATTGTGTGTGGAGATTAGCGATGGTCTTACAATAGCAATACTTTTTCTTGTTATTGTGTGTGGCGATTAGTGATGGTATTACAATAGCAACACTTTTTCTTGTTATTGTGTGTGGCGTTTAGCGATGGTCTTACAATAGCAATACTTTTTCTTGTTATTGTGTGGCGATTAGCGATGGTCTTACAATAGCAATACTTTTTCTTGTTATTGTGTGAGGCGATTAGCAATGGTCTTACAATAGCAACGCTTTTTCTTGTTATTGTGTGTGGCGATTAGCGATGGTCGTACGATAGCAACACTTTTTCTTATCACTGTGTGTGGCGATTAGCGATGGTCTTACAATAGCAACATTTTTAAATCCTTTATATTAACTCGTGGTGTCTGCGGTCGCCCGCCCGACCGCCCGCCCTTGTCGCCAAAACTTTTGATCGATTTTTAACCCACTTGCTCGTAAGCCAGCGAGCTGGAAATTTTGCAGGCAGTTTCGTACCGATAATAAAAGCAATGTATAAAAATTTCAGATCGATCGCATGGACCGTAATTAAATTATTGCTTTTTTAGATTATTTTATTTATTCCTATGTATCATGCTATTTTTTTAGATAGAGCGTCGCGGTGCGTATTATATTGAACAACCTTTCTGTCGCGCAATAAGGTGCGTATTTTATTGACAACTCTTTTTATAAACATATTCCTGATCGGTGCGCATTATATTAAACATGTTTTACGACACAACTGCAATTTTGTATTTCTGGATGGTCTGGCGCTGCGTATTATAATGAACATTCTTTTAGTTACGTCTCATACATAAAGGATTTATAGTCAAAAACTTGTTTTTTTACGGGTTGTTTTTATTTCTTGTTATTGTGTGTGGCGTTTAGCGATGGTCTTACAATAGCAACACTTTATGATAGAAGATGTAGCCAAATCTACCAGCCATCCCGATGGAAATAATGGATTGAGAACCCCTGTGCTTCAGTCTCGTTTATCTTCCCCTGGCTCTGTGTCCTAATGACTATATGAACACAGTTTTAGGGGCACATCACTGCAGTAAACACTGCAACTGTTGACAACGGAACTGTGCCCTGTCATTAGCGGGGCGCCACCAAAGGTTCTCCCCCCCCACCCCCCCACCCGACACAGCAAACCGAAGAGAAGAATAATTTATGTTCATTTTCAGTAAAGCCATGAAACAAAGGTCAGTTTAGAGCTGACAACGAGACATTACCTTCCCCCTCCCCCGCCCCCACCCACCAACCCCACTCAACCAACCTGGCGGCTCTTGTCTCATCGTCACCCCCCCCCACCCCCCGTGTCATGACAGGACAACTGGGGGTGGCTCAAATTGCCCGGTGATTCCGTCGTTCAGTTCCACGGTGTTGTGTGTTGTTCTGAGACGGAACCGTCAAGCTATGGTTGGCTTGGACCGAGGGAGGTAGGTCTGTCCACAAAGACAAGAGTCAAAGAAATGGGAGGTAAGTTATGTGTTTGAGGGCCGTGGACAGATAACTCTGTATGTTGTTTTGGGACCACGACAATGATGTGACGTCTGGGATGGACGATGGATATTTTTATAGAACAGAGAATCCTCCAACCTTCAAGCTTGGTGGTCAGGTTAACAGGCTGTCATTACTGTCATGCACTGGGCAAGCTAGTGACAGGTGTATTATCGATGTGTCTGCTAGAGTCAGATGTATTGTTTATTTATGTGTTTGTTATAGATGTATTATTTAAGTATCTGTTAGTGACGGGTGTATTATCTGTGTATCTGTTAGTGCCAGATGTATTATTAATGTATTTATTTGTGTCAGGTGTATTAATTATATATTCTAAAAAGTTGAATGTATTTATTTTGTATCTGTTAGTAGTGTTTGTGCGAAATGTATTTTTTAAAATGAATTTGTAAATGTGCAACTGCTGGGTGTATTATTTGTGTATCTGTTAGTGCCAGAAATTCGGTCTAACGAAAAGCCTCAAAAAGACCAACATTAGGTGACAAGGCACAGACTGCCTCCCAGCAATCTCCATTGAGGTAAACACCTTGGACGTCGTCGAGGATTTCACCTACCTTGGCAGCAGCATCACAAGCACACTCTCCGTGGAAAAGGAAATAGAAACCGGAATTGGTAAGGCGGCATCGTTAATGGCAAGGTTACATCAAAGAGTGTGGAATAATACGCAGCTCACTGATAGGAAGAAAAGCACTGTGTACCAGGCTTGCATGCTCAGCACACTCATTTATGGCAGCGAGTGCTGGACGACCTATACGCTAAGCAAATAAAGCGGCTTAACAGTTCCCACTTGCGATGCTTGCGTAGGATCCTACACATCAAGTGGCAGAATAAAATCACAAGTGTGGAGGTACTCGGGAGAAGCCATATGCTGAGTATGCACTCAATACGGAGTGATTGGCGCCTGCGATGGTTGGGCTATGTCCACAGGATGGGCTCGGAGCGCATTCCAAGAGCCCTGCTTTAAGTTGAGCTCGCAACTGGTCTGAGGAAAAGATGTCACCCCTGCATTGCGCTACAAGGACGTCTACAAGAAAGACATATTACTGGCACACATCCACCGCAAAACGTGGGAAGCCATTGCAGAGGAGAGCAGCCGCTGGCGATCCAGGGTTCGTGAGGACACTCAAGCTGCGGAAGCCGCCCTCACAGCTAGAAGGGAAGAGAGAAGACCCATGAGAAAGTTGGGGGGGGGGAGAGGAGCAGGAGTCAACGCCATCGTCCCTTGATGACTGACGGATGTCATACCAATACCATACCAATACCATACCAATACCATACCAATACCATACCATACCAATACCATACCAATACCATACCAATACCATACCAATACCATACCAATACCATACCAATACCATACCAATACCATACCAATACCATACCAATCATACCATACCAATACCATACCATACCATACCATACCAATACCATACCAATACCATACCAATACCATACCAATACCATACCAATACCATACCAATACCATACCAATACCATACCAATACCATACCAATACCATACCAATACCATACAATACCATACCAATACCATACCAATACCATACCAATACCATACCAATACCATACCAATACCATACCAATACCATACCAATACCATACCAATACCATACCAATACCATACCAATACCATACCAATACCATACCAATACCATACCAATACCATACCAATACCATACCAATACCATACCAATACCATACCAATACCATACCAATACCATACCAATACCATACCAATACCATACCAATACCATACCAATACCATACCAATACCATACCAATACCATACCAATACCATACCAATACCATACCAATACCATACCAATACCATACCAATACCATACCAATACCATACCAATACCATACCAATACCATACCAATACCATACCAATACCATACCAATACCATACCAATACCATACCAATACCATACCAATACCATACCAATACCATACCAATACCATACCAATACCATACCAATACCATACCAATACCATACCAATACCATACCAATACCATACCAATACCATACCAATACCATACCAATACCATACCAATACCATACCAATACCATACCAATACCATACCAATACCATACCAATACCATACCAATACCATACCAATACCATACCAATACCATACCAATACCATACCAATACCATACCAATACCATACCAATACCATACCAATACCATACCAATACCATACCAATACCATACCAATACCATACCAATACCATACCAATACCATACCAATACCATACCAATACCATACCAATACCATACCAATACCATACCAATACCATACCAATACCATACCAATACCATACCAATACCATACCAATACCATACCAATACCATACCAATACCATACCAATACCATACCAATACCATACCAATACCATACCAATACCATACCAATACCATACCAATACCATACCAATACCATACCAATACCATACCAATACCATACCAATACCATACCAATACCATACCAATACCATACCAATACCATACCAATACCATACCAATACCATACCAATACCATACCAATACCATACCAATACCATACCAATACCATACCAATACCATACCAATACCATACCAATACCATACCAATACCATACCAATACCATACCAATACCATACCAATACCATACCAATACCATACCAATACCATACCAATACCATACCAATACCATACCAATACCATACCAATACCATACCAATACCATACCAATACCATACCAATACCATACCAATACCATACCAATACCATACCAATACCATACCAATACCATACCAATACCATACCAATACCATACCAATACCATACCAATACCATACCAATACCATACCAATACCATACTGATGTAGAGTAAAAACTTTGATATGGTCGCAGCCAACACAAAAACAAACGTAAAACCGCTCTATTATGGGAATGAGAGTGAGGCGAATGCTCTTCGCTTGGTAAAAAAAAACGGTAAAAACAAAGTTTTTGACTATAAATCCCTTATACATGAGACATATCTAAAAGTATTGATTATTTTTAATATAATAAGCACCGCGCGACAGACCGTGACAGATCATGTGACATCGAGGGCTAGAGTGAAATTCCAGTGACCCATGGAGGTCAACTATAGCAGACGGCTGCATTGAGATACATAGAGATAAACTAAAAATCCTTTATTTATATAATATTTTTTATACAATGCATTGTTAGGTGACACAATTCTATGTGAAAAAAAATCAGCTCGATAGGATTACGGGAAGCGGGTATTTTTTTACTTTTGTTTTTCCGCGGACTGGCGGGACCACGACAGACAGAAAGAGAGAGACAGAGAGAGAAGACGGTGAAGTTAATATAAGGGATTTAATTTAAAAAGAAATTTTAAAAAGTCGTTTTTAAGTGTAGCTTTATAGACATCGTCCGGGCTACCAAAAAACAACATTTAACTGATATCTTATATCCATGATCAGCTACCAAGAAAACCAGGTGGCAGAGACCTGCCGTTTTTAGGGATGCCGCCTAAATAGTGGTGAAGTCGTTATCCTGAATCAGCTACCAAGAAAACCAGGTGGCAGAGACCTGCCGTTTTTAGGGATGCCGCCTAAATAGTGGTGAAGTCGTTATCCTGAATCAGCTACCAAGAAAACCAGGTAGCAGAGACCTGCCGTTTTTAGGGATGCCGCCTAAATAGTGGTGAAGTCGTTATCCTGAATCAGCTACCAAGAAAACCAGGTGGCAGAGACCTGCCGTTTTTAGGGATGCCGCCTAAATAGTGGTGAAGTCGTTATCCTGAATCAGCTAGTGACCACTGTCCACTCAGTGGTCTACAGCGGACAGGACTCGGTGGAAGACAGGGGGCGGGGGGCATTGTTGACGAAAGAATTCTACCATGCGAAAAACTGTCACAAACACGGACCGGAGAGTCCAGGTCTAAGTATACCTTGTGGTCGCCCTCCTCCCCTCCCCCCGGGGTCAACCGCAGGGCGTCACCTCAGTGGTTACCATTGAGACGTCTCGCGAGCTGTTCGACTTACAGGGAAACTTGAACCAACGCTGAGGACACTGAGAAGGGGACATAATCTCGATGGGGAAACTAAAGGTAAGGGAGACTAACACCAAAAATGTATCCTTTATCAATAAGCCGCGTAGAAAATTCTTGGTGACGATATGTGTAAGTAAAGAAAGGGACAGAGGTGGGGGGGGAGGGGGAGTCCCAGTTGAAGGAAAACTTGGAAATATTTCGAGGACATCCTATATAATAAAAGGCAATGTTCTATCCGGTCATCGATAGCTATTGGTCCCTCAAACACATATGACTCCTACAGCCAATCATATTGAACACGTTTACGCAAACGTTCATCGGTACCTATACCTGGTGCAGTATTTCTTCCAAGACATTATCGTGAGTTATGCGCGTTGGGATTTATAGTCAAAAGCTCTGTTTTTACGAGTTATTTAAAAAATAACTATAATGAATAGTATTTTTGACGTGATGCACATGTATGCCGGTGGAGACGGCTGTTTGAGCGAAGTTACGACATGCCACCGCACGGTGGCGGAACGTCCTTGGACTGGCTTTGTTGCTTGTCTAAAAAATAAAGACTTATTGGAAAGACCTATTCAAGGTTTTGTTCGCTAAAACCACATTATAAAAAATGCAAAACACAACTAGAGATCAAGCTTAATTGATGGACCAGTTGCACTTTCTGCTATAATCTAAAAACTTTAAGTCGCTTGTCTAGCTAGGGTGTGTGTGTGCGAGTACTATGAGACACGCCCTTACATCATGAAGAAAATAACTATTTTTGTCTTTATGCTAAGGTCACACAAACAGATGGATTCATCTATCGGGTCCTATTGTGGATTGTAAATGACTTTATTACATACAAATATACGGTTTGCCCAATTTTGAGAATTATAAAAAATGTGGAGTTTATTACACAGTCTTAGTCTGATCGGGGACAGAGTTGTGTCGCTTTGTTTGCTGCCATTGTTCAGCCACCCCCCAACCCCAACCCCCACACACACATCCTTCCTACTGGCATGTCCGCCAATAGGTATATAGATATCCAGTAGGATCAATGGACAGGCGAGGGGAGATAATCCCCGAATACCTGACGGAGGGGCGGACAACCTAAACCACTGACACCAGTGTGTGAGATCTAGCGCTTCCCAGCATGCATCGCGTGGCAGCTGTCACCCCGCGGGCCGGAGCGCCCCAGCCGCAGTATTTTAGGGGCGGCTTACGGGGCCTTCCCGTGTTACTCTAAACGCCGCGCAGGGCGCCGCCTGTCTCAGCGCCCCCCTCCCACCCTCGTTATTGGATACTTGTGGGGCGGTGGGATTTTGGGGAGTCGACAAAAGCTTTTTTTTTGGGCCCCACTGTTTGGGGGGAGCACATGATTGCGGGTTAGGTGCGTCCCTTTGTGCGACCGTTCACCAAACAACTTCATTTGACGCTGTGGCGGAGCGTACAAAAATGTCCAAATTATACCCAGCAGGCTTGGAGAGTCAAGTCGGTCCTTAGCGCGTCACCTTTAAGTTAATAATCCGTTTAAAATTTGATGCTTAAAGATTTCACTTAACAGTAAGTCTGTCTCATGTGTTTTTTCCCGTGATGGCTGAAAATTGATGCTTTAAGGACAGAACTGTAAACGCTTTTTGTTGTGAAGTGACGCTTTACATACTTGTAAACCAGAGGTGTGTCCAAACTTTTTTGCAAAGGGGGCCGTACTCCATGAAGTAAAAATATGTGAGGGCCGGATTAAGATAATTAACATAAATGACATATGTTGAGACTAAGTACAGGTTTTAAATAATAAGATCGCACATTGTTAGTCATTTGTAGGGTTTTTTGTGTTTTATTTATTTTTTTTATTTTTATTTTTTTGTCTTTTTAACCACGTTTTTATTAACTCGCTTTAGTTCCTGTGGCATTGTTTGTTGGTTTGTCTGTCCACAATTTTTTTAATCTGCCAACGTAAAATTAAACCTTTTTTGATGGTCCTAGAGATCTCAAAATTTTACCACAGAAAGATCTTGGATGACAATGCATTGTATCAAAATTTCAGATCGATCGAAATTACCGTTATTAAATTATTGAACTTTTTAGTTCATCTACATTTTATTATATACTTGCTTTTGTGTCTGACCGCATTTTTCAAATTTGCCAACGTAAAATTAAACCACTTCTGATGGTCCTAGAGATCTCAAAATTTTACCACAGAAAGATCTTGGATGACAATGCATTGTATCAAAATTTCAGATCGATCGAAATTACCGTTATTAAATTATTGAACTTTTTAGTTCATCTACATTTTATTATATACTTGCTTTCGTGTCTGACCGCATTTTTCAAATTTGCCAACGTAAAATTAAACCACTTCTGATGGTCCTAGAGAGCTCAAAATTTTTCCACAGATAGATATTGGATGACAATACATTGTATCACAATTTCAGATCGATCGAATTTAGCGTAATTAAATTAATGAATTTCTTAGTTTATCTTTATATAAGCATCTGTACCCGCCTGCCGTAGCTTAATTGAAAGTGACGAGTTCACCCCGTGACCTCATCGCTTTGTTATTAAACGTTGGGCGGGCGCTGATGAGGTGTTTGGTAAAATAAATAGAGTTAAAAAATATTGTTAAATACCACGTTTTTATTAGTGGACTAAAAAAGAATAAAATTAATAAAGGTAAAAAATTGATTTTTAAAATCCACGTTTTTATTAGTGAACTAAAAAGAAGAAAATAATTTAAAACTTGTAAGTTCAAGTACTTCGATTTAATAAACATCTATACCGTGTGGCGGGTGTTTGGTATAAAAAATAAAGATTTCTAATTTAGAAGGCAAAAGAGAGGTCGATAGGTGAGAGAATGAGTGATCCGCATATGTTAAACCTCATAAGCGCCCGCCCCACGTTTTAATCAAATTAAATCGAAGTACTTGAACTTACAAGTTTTAAATTATTTTCTTCTTTTTAGTCCACTTGTAAAAACGTGGATTTTATAAATTAATTTCTTACCTTTATTTATTTTATTATTTTTTTATTTGCTGGTTTGTTATTTGTCTTTTGGGGGGGGGTCTTGTGTTATTTGAATGATGTGAATTTTTTTTTGGGGGGGTGGGTGGGGGGGGGACAATTGTTGTAGAAATTTTTTTGTAGTTTCAAAAAATTGCATATATAGTTTTAGAATATATGTTTATTTTTTTACAACGTACCTTATAAAATGTTTTAAAATTTAATTAGAGACAAAAATTGTGGGTAAAAAATTGTAATTAGATATATAAATACTAGATACGACCCGCGGCGTATCATACACCGCAGACTTGCTCATAGATAGTGCAAAGAAAGGGGGGACAGAACGGACACAAACAGCAACATGGTGAAATGAGAAGAACGCAAGTGAAAGCACGGCGCATTGTTGGTCGCGAGACATGCGCACTGCGGTAGCGCTACACTGAGAACAAGGTGCGAGCGTGGCTAATCTAGCGGGCTCTTAGAATCGAACAACAATGATCTGCACAATTCTAATGAACAAAAACAAAATTATGGAGATTGGTGCTTCAAAGGGAGTGTCAAGAATGTCTACGAAACGGTTTCGACACATTTTGGTCAAATTTTGAAGCGTCAGCAAATTCAAATGTCTTTAGACAGTTTTCAAATTAAAAAGGACTAATTATAATTTGTCATAAATTCATATTATTTTACACTTTTTGTTTCAAATCTAAATTGTATGCCAAGTGTTAAACTCTTGAACAAGTCATAAGTAATTTTATTTGAACAAATGTTAATGATTATTTTTTTCAACAACGAACGCTGAAAGTATTGATAGTGATTTGTGGGAAGGGGGGGGGGAATTGTTTTGTTTAACGAGTGTTTCGCTTAACGAATAAGATTCGTGAACGAATTATGCCCATTATGAGTGGTTCCACAGTATATACATTATATACTATATGTAACTAGTGTATTACCCGTCAAAAATGACGGAAGTTTTCAAAATGGATATATTTCAGGTTTTGTAATTGTCCCTCTTACCTGAAAACCGCATAGTAAATAATCAGAACATTTAGAGACCATGCGAGAAAAATTAAATCTCTTTTCCATATTGAACAATTTTATGCGTTTGAAGATAGCCTTTTTTCTGGGTTTTTTAATTTTTTTTTATTTTCAGTATTTTGTTCAAGGGTATTTTTTTTAGCGGTGCGCTTCCTAAAATCTAGCGTTACGAACGGACATAGCATAGTATATATTTTGATTTTATATATGAATATATGTCTTATGAGAAAATCTCCAAGCTTAGGCTTCGCGTTATATAAGTTTGCATGAATAATAATGATATAATCAGGATAATAGTAAATGCATAGTGAATTATACACAGCATACGGTGATACTACAGCAAAGAAGTTTGAAGTTCGAAGTATTAACAAATATTGATGAGGAGTCAGCCGGACGTTAACTTGCGGCATTGAATAGTGCGCACCAATTATGAATGCACCAATAATACAGCACAGAGCGTTCAAAATAAATTATGTGACTGTAGTGTGATCCACATCAAGCACATCTGTGATTTGAAGCAGTTTAAGCTTCATTGATGATTTTGACTTGTCAGTTTATTTGCCCATTTGTCCATACATTATTACCACAACATTACCAAAACATGTAAAAAAATAAAATTTAATTTTTACACATGTTAATAACAAAGAACTATTCATTTTGCATGAAACGTAGTAAGCAAAGTTTGTCACAGGATAACAGAAAAGATTAAATTATCAACTGTTAATCATATTTACAATTTAATATAAACGTGTTAGTAATTCACATAAACGTTTTTATTATTGTCAAGTCAGCACCTTTTCAAGATCTATTATGACTTGTCAGTTTATGCGCCCATTGGTCCATACATTATTACCTTTACATTATCAAAAACATGTAAATAAAAAATCGTCACTATTTACAAATATGAATAACAACGAACTATTTATTTTGCATGAAACCTTTGAAGTAAAGTTAATCACTGGATAAAAGAAATATATTAAATATCAACAGGTAATCGTATATAAAATTTAATATACACGTTTTAGGAATTCTAATAAACGTTTTCATTATTGTCAAGTCAGCACCCCTTCCAGTTCTATATTAAAAGCAAAGATTTTTTATTCCAAATTAGTCTAAGACACATTAAAATATTACATGTAAATAACAATTTAAAAAAAAACTATTGTGGGGAGGAGTCCGATTTTTAAATATGTTATTTTTTAAACATACAAATATGCAATCTCAAAGTGTATAAAAGAAAAACAAACGCTAAACTGAAGCATAAGTTGGCAAATTTCATTTGCTGTAATAAATAATGGCTTTGCAGTTCAAAACGCATGAAACTTGACAACCAAACGACAACCAATTGTATATTTCATAAACCGAAAAAACGAATGTTATATATTAATATAGAAAATTAAATTTATAATTAAGTACGTAATATTGACATGGACACATATGTTAAGTCTCTATGTTAGGTGGATTGTACCTTGCTCTCCCTACACACAACATACACAAGAGATGACACAAGTCTGTGTAACGATGCAATGTTTATTCTACTATAAACAACTGTACAACTGGCTGTCTTGCCTTGACATAAAATACATCTATATATAACGGCTGTATGCTCCAGCATGCCCTCGGTCCGACCCGACCGCTTCTGGGCGACGTTAAACTCAACTCTGTTTTACTGCTACCCTGCAGCTCCCCGGTCTATCCTGACCGGTCTGACCGCACAACACTGTGCGAACTACCCAGATGTCTGCCACTCCTGCCCTCGTCTCGACTACTCTCTTATAAACCCCCCCAACTGGTCTCAACTGACCCTGGCGTGTCCTCTGGTCATGTCCCTGAAATATCCCGTGTGACCAGAAGCTCACTCAGACATCACTAGACATTATTCCCGTGATAGGAGTTCATACCCGTAAACAACGCCTTGACCCGACTCCAACACTGGCTCACAACAATCTCACAACAATCATTCGCAACAATCATTCGCAGTGATTCTCATACCCTGACAACATACACAAAAACGGTAATTTAATACACAATAATAATAATATTAATCACATCAAATAAAACATTGCTCTTTTTACTTCGTTCCCTTCACACATTAATAAATGCTCAAGTAATGAAGTCACGTCACAATATTTTATGTCGAGAAACACATTTTGTTAATCTCGAAAGCAACATTTTTACTTCTCTATATATTTTTTTTATATCGGGAGTTACCTCGCATAGCGTCACGGACAGACACGATAGACGTGACAGAGATTGCAAATTATGTATATTGATTTGAAGTACATTGACACTATATTCATTTGCTTTTCTGGGTTGGTCGAAAAAAAATTATAGCGACATCGATTTTTTCCATCGTATGTCATTGAATTTCGTACACATTACAACACATGACTTCATGGGAATGTTATCAAAAACATCCCCATTCGTAAACAATAAAACTAAATCATTTGACGTCATTGTATTTACTCATGAAAAGAGCACATAGTTTCTTGTTTTATCTTATAAAATATAATGTTTTAGTTACAGCAAACATATACGAACGAGTCCGTTAAATTTTTAAGATGAAACCGCGTGCAAGTTAAACATTTAACCACGGGCCGCATTTTTCACGCTGGCCCGACTTCGCACACCCTTGATATAAACGTTTGTTTTTATACAGTGATGCTTTTCGGAGATTTAAACTTTTTGTTTTTTTCATTTATTTATTTTTTTAAAATCAAGTGATGCTTTATGTAAAAGGAAGACTTTTTCATTACGTTCGCTAAGCACAGGGAACATGGGGGCGGTGCAGGGCACATTAAACAGGGTGCAGGGCACATAACACAGAGTACAGGGAACATTGCAAGGGTTTTGGGGCAAATGGGACAGGGTGCATTGAACAGGGCACAGGGAGCAGGGCACAAATGAAAGGGGTGCATGGCCCGGAGAACAGGGCATGAGGCACGGCGTGCAGGGCATATGTCACATGGCGCAAGACACACGGCAGAGGGTGCAGGGCACATGGCATAGAGAACAGGGCATGAGGCTCAGGGTGCAAGTCATCTCAGTGAATGACCGCTGGGCGAGTCATTGAATGTTAGTTTGATATGACAAGCCGATTGGAGAGCCATAGATTTGATGAATGCGAACGTTTAGAGAAGGAAACAGGGAAACGTCTACTGGGGGTGGGGTGGTGCTGCATTTTCTTTATAGGGAGGGGTTGGATCACGACTTACAGTGTATGGATTTTTGTGTAAAGAGTGCTGACGAAAATATCCCCCCGCCTCCCCCCCCCCGCCCTTTCCCGGGGACCACTATCCCTTTTTTTACGCTAGGGTGTCGTGTACATGTATTTTTGTGCCAACACTGAGATTAACATACCAAAGGTGTAGCCTAAGGTCTCAGCTGTGCGACCCCATGATTAAAAAAACCAGTCATTGACGGTCCCTAATATGTTTTATACAGCCCAAGGAGTGTGACTATTTAGCTATAAACACTCGGTACAATGATAAAGATATGCTTCTTTACAAGATTTTATGTTTCGTATTAATGTGAACGTAATTTGTTTTTGTCTTTGTTTTCTTTTAATTTTTCTGATGGTCTGAAGCGTGAAATATGTTTCTGGGTGCTATTCACGTCACATCCATCATACGCGACAACTGCGGCGGCCATCTGGGGGGTTACATGGGGTGCCGGCCTTGACAGACCAATGTCCCGTGACCTCGTTATCGTCTGCCCACTCTGACGTTTATTGACCTCCTTCTTTTATTAATTACCTCCGTTTCGCCCTCACTCCCCAAACAGAATTTCACCCAGGACACGAGTTCCACTCGCGGATTCGTGGTACGAACCGGGCGTTTGTGGCGAGGGCCGTTTACGAGTGATTACATTGATAGGGCTGTTAACGATCAATTTATATTTAACAGTTAACTTTTGAAAGATTAACGATTAATTGATTGTTAATTCCGATTAAAGCCAAAAATGAAAATTTATGATGTCATAAGTCATAAATAACACTTATTAAACGTTCTTGTTGAAAATCTAAATAAACACTGGAATGTCTCCTTTATATGTCATCTTTTAACCAAATACGCAAAAAGACAAGTGTATTGACATTATTTGGTTCAAAGTAACGACGTCATTGCTCTTTCGGACGATATTACTCCAAGGTTAATCAAGGTCTTGTGATCTAATTCATTTTCTGATTTCAAACGTGACATTCAAGGTCAACAGTGACACATTCATTTATTTTTACCTTGCGGGGGAAAACGATAATAAAATCACAAAAGACCTATCCTTGATGACAGCAATGATTTTTAAAATCTTTTTCAACCTCAAGTTTTGGACGTTAAAAATATATTAATTCGAATTTAATCAACTACATACTGCCTGCGGAGTAGCATATGCCGCAGACTTGCACATATATAGTGCAAAGAAAGTGGCGAAAGAACGGACACAAACAGCAGCACGAAGAAATAAGAACATCGCCAGTTAACGTCGGGGTAGGGGAGGGGTGACCCCCGATGCATTGTTGGTCTCGAGACATGCGCACTGCGGTTAGCTACCTGCTGCCCCAGCCCTGCACCACCCTAGCTTGTGATGCCGATACCTTAGTGAAGGTCATTCGTGATGCTTATTTGCTCGCGTCTTGAGCTTGTCCTAATTTCTATGGAATTATATGTATAGATAGATGCAACAATCTAATCAAATCCAGTTAATGCAAGTGTACCCTATAATAAACTCTGGATCAGCGGCGGATAAAGATTGTACTGGGCCCCTGACTGCAATTCAAACTAGGGCCCGGTCTAGCCAGCATCCATTTAAATAAAATGATTGCTAGCAGCTAATGTACGTCTGGTACTTGTAAGGCAGAGTGTAAGAAAACAAACAAACAAAATTAAATAGACATAATTTTAATGCATATAAAGTTACACGAATCCACACTTCATTAAAATATATATTATTATATATTTCAACCTTTTTTTTAAAATATTTAGTCTTAATGTTTGTTTAAACTTTTAAGTAGATAAATTTGTTTCATAGCTCATTTAAAAGAGAGTAGTTCTGCAATTAACTCAAAACCAAAATGAAATTATCATCGTTAGAATAAGCTATCAGCTGAAAGTTTTGCTCAAGCCAAGATAAACGCATGATTCTGGTGACAGCAAGTGACAGCCGGTGACAGCTAGAGACAGCGCTTGGAAAAGCATGTTATGATTGCATGGACCTAATACCAGGTTTGACCTTCATAATATCCGATTTGACCCTCATGGCCTGAGGTCAACGAAAAACACGTGATCTCTGGAAGGTCAACAATAGCGGGGCAAAACACAATAAGATTGTGATTAATCTGATACCGCAACCCAACGCGGGGTTTTTTTTTGTGAACCTCTTTCAACCTCTCCATCTTCCGACAACACTCTCAAAAGCCACGAGGCCACATCACGTGACTTTGGAAGTTCTCACAAGAACTTAATTTCTCAACAACAACAAAAAAAAATAATTTAAAAAACACACAAAAAAATTCAAACTAAGGCTTATCAATAACAATCAAATGAAGATCCCCATTGACCCCCACCCCTCTCGACCCCAAACATGCCGCGCGTTTTCTTCGAGGGGCAGGAAAATGTACGCCCGCAAGCGCCCCGCGAATTAGCCACATCGTTTTAGCGTTGATATCAATTTAAGTTTAATTGTTTAATCGCGTCGTCCCGATTTGTCTTTTTTCGACCCTCGCACGCGCCTCGCGCTAACAAACCATTACGGGGCTGAATTATTTTCCTTTGAGAGCCCGACAGACGAGACCCTCCCGAGGCCCTAAATCACGGCGTACGTGGAGGGGGGGGTGGTAGGGACAGACATCCGCTCCGGTAAATGGCCTTTTGATGTCATGGACTCCTGGTAGCCTTTTGTTTTTGTTGGCCCGGAGCAGTAGTTGTTGGTTTAAGTCTTTTTTATTTATTTTCCGTTAAGTTGGTTTTTATGTGGATTAGGGGTCCTCAAACTGCGAACTTCAGTTACATTTTTTTTGGGGAATCTCTGGTTTAAAGAATGCATAAGGACTAATATAATATATATATATATATATATATATATATATATTAGGACTGCGGAAATTAACGATTAATTTCTCGATTAATCGTTAAATAATTTTAACGATTAATTTTTTTTAACGGTTAATCGACCCACCACTTATAAATAAATGTACTGGAAGTCAAAAAGTAAAATATTTGGGCCGATAAATATATTCTAATTTCCGGACGATTACACGAACCCTTTGGTTTTAAACTATTGACTGACGTGAATCTTCAAAATGTTGATACAGGTTATTGTGTCAATTGAGAGAAATCTTTTGCCTACCATGCAATGTTCTCTATAAGTCTAAGCTTCGTTGGTCCGTGTGCAAAGTTTAAAAAAAACTCGTGTGCAAAGTTGCACAACGTCCATTTTTTGTGCAATATTTTTTAAAAAATTGCTGCGCGGTGATTCTAAACTCCTGCGTAGCGTCAGTCAAATATCTGCGCAGCCGCGCTGCTTATTGGGAACATTGCTACCATGGTTCTAACACTTCGCTTACATATCACCTTCAAACAAAACATCCACTACAGTATCAGAAACTTCAGCTGAGACAATCTAAAGCTATGAGAACAATTTTTAACCTTTACTGGTTATATTGTCGATAAGACACGCTCATCACTTGAACCAAATAATGTCAATACACTTGCCTGTTGGCGTTGTTGGTTAACATATGACATATAAAGAAGACATTCCAGTGTTTCTTCAATTTTTGACAAGTACGTTTAATAAATTATAATTTTGACACCATAAATGTCAATTTTGGATTTAATCGAAATTAACGATTAATAAAATCGTTACTTTTTTAAAAGTTAACTATTAAATTTAAATTAATCGTTAACAGCCATAATATATATGTATGTAATAATATATATATATATATATATATATATATATATATATATATATATATATATATATATATATATATATATATATATATATATATATATACTAGTGTATTACCCGTCAAAAATTAAGGGAGTTTTCAAAATGGATATATTTCAGTTTTTGTAATTGTCCCTTCTGCCTGAAAGCCGCATAGTAAATAATCAGAAAATGTAGAGACCAAGAGAGAAAAATTAAATCTCTTTTCAATATTGAATAATTTTATGCGGACGTTTGAAAATAGTGTGGGGGGGGTTTTTGGGGGTGGGGGGGGGTTCAATATATTTTTCAAGGTTATTTCTTTTAGCGGTGGGATTTCTAAAATCTAGCGTTACGAACGGACATAGCAGAGTATATATTTTGATTATATATACGAATATATGTGTTATGAGAAAACCTCCAAGCTTAGGCTTCGCGTTATACAAGTTTGCATGAATAATAATGATATAATCATGATAATAGTAAATGCATAGTGAATTACACACAGCATAAAGTGATACTGCGGCAAAGAAGTTTGAAGTTCGACGTGTTAACAAATATTGATGAGGAGTCAGCCGGACGTTAACTTGCGGCATTGAATAGTGCGCACCAATTATGAGTGCACCAATAATACAGCACAGTGCGTTAAAAATAAATTATGTGACTGTAATGTGATCCACATCACGCATATCTGTGATTTGAAGCCGTTTAAGCTTCATCGATGATTATGACTTGTCAGTTTATTCGCCCATTTGTCCATACATTATTACCACAACATTTTCAAAACATGTAAAAAATAAACTGTAATTTTACACATGTTAATAACTATTTATTTTGCATGAAACGTAGTAAGCAAAGTTTGTCACAGGATAACAGAAAAGATTAACTTATCAACTGTTAATCATATTTACAATTTAATATACACGTGTTAGTAAATTCACATAAACGTTTTTATTGTTGTCAAGTCAGCACCTTTTCAAGATCTATTATGACTTGTCAGTTTATGCGCCCATTGGTCCATACATTATTACCTTTACATTATCAAAAACATGTAAATAAAAAGTTGTAACTATTTACAAATATGAATAACAACGAACTATTTATTTTGCATGAAACCTTTGAAGTAAAGTTAAGCACTGGATAAAAGAAAATATTAAGGTATCAACTTTAATATACACGTTTTAGGAATTCTAATAAACGTTTTCATTATTGTCAAGTCAGCACCCCTTCCAGTTCTATATTAAAAGCAAAGATTTTTTATTCAAAATTAGTCTAAGACACATTGAAATATTACATGTAAATAACAATAAAAAAAACTATTGTGGGGAGGAGTCCGATGTTTTTTTTTAAACATACAAATATGCAATCTCAAAGTGTATAAAAGAAAAACAAACGCTAAACTGAAGCATAAGTTGACAAATTTCATTTTCAGTAATAAATAATGGCTTTGTAGTTCAAAACGCATCGAAACTTGACAACCGAACGACAACCAATTGTAAATTTCATAAACCGAAAAACGAATGTTATATATTAATATAGAAAATTAAATTTATAATTACGTACGTAATATTGACATGGACACATACACAAAAACGGACATTTAATACAAAAAAATAAAATAATATTAATCACATCAAATAAAACATTGCTCTTTTTACTTCGTTCCCTTCACACATTAATAAAAGCTCAAATAATGACGTCACGTCACAATATTTTTTGGTGAGCAACACATTTTGTTATAATCTCGAAAGCAACTTTATTTTTTTTAATCGGGAAATTACCTCGCATAGCGTAGGACTGACTGACAGACACTACTGAATTGCGTGACAATTGCAAATTATATAGTTTTATATATATACTAGCGTACACCCGTCAAAAATGACGGAAGTTTTCAGCTGAAATCTATTTATTTTATTAAAAATGCACTTTTTTAGGGAGCCTACAGCGCTGACCTTTTTCAAAAGCCCAACTAACTTGTCCTTGTTTGATAAATACGAAATATTAAACTTTCTGAAATGTACAGAAATTATTTTATAATTTTTACAGCGCATATTTAATTTGCACACCTTTTGATGCTTTGGTGCAGTAATTTGGTTTTCCCTGCTTTCTAAAATTAGTAGCGTCAGGACTGACTGACTGACAGACACTACTTGCGTGACAATTGCAAATTATTTTGTTTAATATATTATATATATATATATATATATATATATATATATATATATATATATATATATATATATATATATATATATATACTAGCAGACCCGTCGTGCGTTGTAACGCTCTCAGTAAAAATGAATAAATTTTAAGAAACCAATGAGTGGTATGTTTTAAAAAACAATTATGCCATAGACCTTCGCGGAAGTGTGCAAAAAAATAGTCCAAGTTTCATAGCAAAAGGATAAAAAAAAAGTATAATTCAAAATCTTACAAAAGAAGAAACGATATTAAGTGCCCCGGCGCCAAAATAGGCTATAATTTATTTTTTTATTGCCATTGTACTCGATATATTTCTCAAAATCGTGTAAAATGAATGGGGAATACAATTATTAACGTTCAGTAAAAAAGACATTTGGGGAACTCATCTCCGAGGGAATGTACATTAGGGGTTCAGTGCCCTATAGTGATTTAATAAAGGATCTTAAGTTTGTAAATACCAATTTTGTTCAAAATCATTTTATTTTCTCGTTATCTAACGCTTAAACTAATTTTTAAATAGCTAATATTGGGAAAAAACACATTAAGGGGCTCCCGGGCACATTCGGTGCAAAGAGGTCAATTTCAAAATCCTGTTCATTTTAATTCAGTTTCGTCATTGATATTTTTCTCAAGATCGTTAAAAAGTGAATGGGAAAAATATCTTAAATATTTACGAAAAAAAGACATTATGAGCCCCCGGCCCCAAAAAGAAATTGACATTAGAAGTTCAGTGACTTAAGTATTTTAATATGGGCTTTAATATATATATATATATGTATTAGGGCTGTTAACAATTAATTTAAAATTAATCGTGAACTTTTGAAAAATTAACGATTAATTAATCTTTAATTTTGAGTAAAGCCAAAAATTGAAATTTATGGTGTCATAAGTTCTATTTATTAAACGTACATGTCGAAAATCGAAATAACACTGGAATTTCTCCTTTATATGACATCTTTTAGCCAACAACGCAGACAGACAAGTGTATTGACATTATTTGGTTCAAGTGATGAGCGGGTCTTATTGACAATAGAACCAGCCAAGCTGAATAATCGTTCACATAGCTTTAGATTGTTTCAACAGAATTTATGATGCTGTAGTGGATGTTTGATTTGCAGGTGTGAGCGAAGTGTTAGAACCATGGTAGCAATGTACCTTTAAGCAGCGCCGCTGCGCAGATATTTGGCCGACGCTATGCAGGAGTTTAGAATCACCGCTCAGTAAATTTTGAAAAATATTGCACACAAAAAATGGACAATGTGCAACTTTCCACACTAGTTTTTTTTTAAACTTTCAAACTGTGTGTGTATAAGCGTAACAATATATGTCTACGTAAGATAGTAAATTCTAATAGCTAAACCCCCCGGCCCGCCCACAATTATATCCTAGTCACGCCTCTGTTGCAAGCCTTGTAGAGATATACATGCAGCTCCCTATTTCAAACTAGATGTCATGAGCTTCAAATACCCTAATAACTACCACCTTCTCCTTAATACGACATTAAAAGAACAAAAACAAACAATTTTTAAAAAACGTAAAAAAAACAAACAAGTTTTTGACTATAAATCCTTTATGTACGAGACATAGCTGAAAAAAGAATGTTCATTATAATACGCAGCGCTAGACAATTCAAAAATGCAAAATTGTAGTTATGTGTCTTAAAACATGTTTAATAAAATGCGCACCGATCAGGAATAGGTTTATAAAAAGTATTGTCAAAAAAATACACACCTCATTTCGCGACAGGAAAGGTTGTTCAATATAATACGCACCACGACACTTAGTTCCTCTCGGGCCGAAGACGGCACATAGGGCAGAAGTCATTGATTTCCATTTACGACGATCCGTCGCCAATTGTATTAGGTCTTGATTATTTCTTAGACCCATGGTTGAGCTTTCTCTTTTGATTTTTTTCTACGTAGGGTTTCCTTTGGCCTTCCTTGTTTTCTTTTGCCTTTTGGTGTCCGCATGAAGGCCTGCCGTGGTAGTCTTCTTTCGTCCATTCGAATAACATGACCGATATAATTCCAACGTTTTCTCCTTATAAAGGTTGACACATATTCTTGGTTGGTTTCTTCTCTTATTGTTTCATTTGATATAAAATCACTCAATTTTTTTTTCAAAATTTTTCGGAGGCATTTGTTCTCGAAGGCAACTAATTTCTTTTCTATAGCTTGAGTGGATTTCCAGCTTTCACATCCATATGTTAGTACAGGGATTACGCAAGAGTTGAATAGCCTAAGTTTTATATGTTTGCTAAGTGTGTTTGATCTCCAAATATTTGTAAGTTTGTTAAAAGCACTTGACGCCAACGTAATTCGAGTCGTTATCTCTGATGTTGCATCTCCATCTTATGACATTTTGCTTCCACGACACTCTAGCAAAAAAAAATTAACATGTTACATAGAGATAAATAAATATAATCTAAAAATTCATTAATTTAATTACGATTTAATTCGATTTATTTGAAATTTTGACACATCATTTTTATCATCGGCACGAGCCTGCCTGCAAAATTTCAGCTCGCTAGCTTACGAGGAAGTGGGTTAAAATTCGATCCAAAGTTTTTTCGGCACCGCCCGCCCGCCTGCTTCAAGCAAGCAAGCAGAAACCACGAGTTAATATAAAGGATTTTAAAAAAGAATTTAGTGCGATTTGTTGTCTTAGTAATAATTTTTTAAATAGAAATATAATAAATTTTAAAAATATATTTAAAAACTGTTTTCAAGGAACATCACTCAGAAATACGTTTTGACAGCCCTTGAATTTTAGAATGTAAGTTTTGTTCCGCTTTAATTCCCGGCTCAATTTTTTTTTAATTTAGCAACAGGCCAAATAACCTGATACCCTTTTACCGTAGACCAGGGGTCGGGAAACTTTTTGTCTGAGAGAGCCATAAACACCACATATTTTGAAAAGTAATTCTGTGTGAGCCATACATTATGTTTAAGACTAAAAATTCAAGTAAATGTGTGCATTTTGTGTAATACCAACACCAAATGCACAATAATTGTGTCTCTGAATTCTTTTAAATAATATTGCTATGCTGTTTTTTATATGTCATTAATATGTAGATCAAAAGAGTCTCAATAAACTTAATTTATAACCGAACATTTTTCTGAGAGCCAGATGCAGCCATCAAAAGAGCCACATCTGGCTCCCGAGCCGTGGTTTCCCGACCCCTGACGTAGATTGAACTTCATGTCTTACCATGTCTTACTTGTGCACTAAACACCATTTCTTACTTGTGCACTAAACACCATTTCTTACTTGTGCACTTAATACCTTTTCTTACTTGTGCACTAAACACAATTTCTTACTTGTGCACTAAACACCTTTTCTTACTTGTACACTAAACACAATTTCTTACGTGTGCACTTAACACTGTGAAATTTTAACACTACTATCCTACACGACTTGCAATCATACTATATCTTAATTGACTTGAAGTCAAACTCTATTTTGAGACGCTTGATATTTCGTAACCTACACATATAGACAACATTTAATAACCTACACAAGTAGACGACATTTCATAACCTACACATTTAGACATTTCATAACCTTCACATGTAGACATTTCATAACCTACACATCTAGATGAAATGATACACATTTAGACATTTCATAACCTTCACATTTAGACATTTTATAACCTACACATCTAGACAACATTTCATAACCTACACAACTGGACACAACATCTTGACACCGCCTGTATACACAACTGGACACAACATCTTGACATCGCCTATATACACCACTTGATACATCTTGACATCGCCTATATACACCACTGGACTGTGACTGGACACACCATCTTGACGCCGCCTGTATACACAAATGGACACAACATCTTGACATCGCCTATATACACTACTTGATACAACATCTTGACATCGCCTATATACACCACTTGATACAACATAAGCATACAACATAGCTTTTCCTATTGTTATGTAACGTAAAAGTTCCCCCACTCCCCCCTCTCCACCGGTATCACGGTTATCCCTCTTTCATTTTCAAAATTCCAAATAAACAGAGTGCGCCCCCATCAATTATGCCAAGTCTTCATAAAGCGCGATGGACCGCAACTCTCCCCGACTCAGCGTTTTACGGACAGATAACTCCAATAGCGTCAATACTAATGACTCGTATCGCTGCGCCGTCTCCACCGGCCGTAAACAACCAAAAAACTGGCAAACTAGTTCCGACTCAGTTCTCTGTCCCGATCAAAGATTGCCATCGTCAGGGGGAGACAACCATTCCCGAGTTATCTCATTGCCAGATCTCTTTACGTCTAATTAAAAACAGAATTTGTTCTGAATATATTTCTTTAAACATAAATACAATTAATTCATCGTCAGTTAAACAACTGAGATATGAACTTGTCCAAATATTATTAGCCTTAAAGGACATAAACTTAACTAACAAGATGTAATACCCTTACTGAATGCAGTACATTTTTCCTGCACATGACGAAGATTTTAATACCGTAGTTTTAAACGTAATCAAATTGCTGTCTGGTGACATCAGATGTACAGGGACTGTCTTGTCTGAGACAAACATCAGACATCCGATATACAGGGACTGTCTTGTCTGAGACAAGCATCAGACATCCGATATACAGGGAATGTCTTGTCTGAGAAAAAACATCAGACATCCGATGCACAGGGACTGTCTGTAATATCTGCATGTCAGATGTTGTGATGTCAGATTGGATTTTGACAATGTGATGTGTCAATGTTTTAGTCAATGTGATAAGTGAATGATTTAGGAACAGGGATATGTGAATGTTTTAGGAAAGGCAATATGAGAATGTTTTAGGAAAGGCTATATGTGAATGTTTTAGGGAAGGCGATGCGTGAATGTTTTAGGAAAGACTATATGTGAATGTTTTATGAAAGGCTATATATGAATGTTTTAGGAAAGGCTATATGTGAATGTTTTAGGAAAGGCTATATGTGAATGTTTTAGGAAAGGCTATATGTGAATGTTTTAGGAAAGGCTATATGTGAATGTTTCAGGAAAGGCCAAAGGTGATATGTGATTTTTTTCAAAATAGTAAATCTGATATGTGAATGTTTTAGTTATATGTGCATTTTTTCGTCAATCTGATATGTGAATGTTTTAGTTATATGTGCATTTTTTCGTCAATCTGATATGTGAATGTTTTAGTTATATGTGCATTTTTTCGTCATTTTGATATGTGAATGTTTTAGGAAATGTTATGTAAGAAACGAGCGCGCCGTTGAAGTAATGGTGATGGCTGTCTTCCAATAAATGTGACGAATCTTGCTCTAACTTCAACCCCTGATTCCAGTCTACCCGCTTAACAAACACGAACAGAATCATCATTGTACCGCTTCCATTACGCGAACACGCGGACAACAAAGGGCCTGGCAACAAAGTGCACACCATTTGATATCACCCACCTTGTGTTCAGCTAGAGTTAGAGTTAGAGGATAGCAGAACAAAGAGAAAAGTAGTAATAATACATAAGGCAATTAATTCTAACTTGGAAATACAACATATATATATAATCTAATACAACCCTCAGGAAAACATAGGGATACAAACACGTTTCTCATTCCGTATGCAAGAACAAACACATACAACAAACACATACAACAAACACATACAACAAACACATACAACAAACTTATACATCAAACACATACAACAAACACATACAACAAACACATACAACAAACACATACAACAAACACATACAACAAACACATACAACAAACACATACAACAAACACATACAACAAACACATACAACAAACACATACAACAAACACATACAACAAACACATACAACAAACACATACAACAAACACATACAACAAACACATACAACAAACACATACAACAAACACATACAACAAACACATACAACAAACACATACAACAAACACATACAACAAACACATACAACAAACACATACAACAAACACATACAACAAACACATACAACAAACACATACAAATTCTCGCTCTTCCCGTCCCGAATTCGGGCGTGGAATGGATTGCCCGAGGAAACCAGGAAAACCAAAGCTCTATCAACATTTAAAACTCTAATAGAAAATGCAAGACTCGACATAAACCAAGGATACGCGTACGGCCCAATAATCTTCTGTATAGAGGGAACGTCTGTAACAGATAAGATAGATAAGATAAGATAACATGATTCGGCGCAAATTTAACATAAAAATAAATAATTAAAATCCTGCAAGTTTTGGATTGGGGCAGTGGGGTTTGACCTGCGGCCATATTTCACCAGAACCAATACCACAAAGAGGATCAAAGGAAAAGTCACTCAGGCGAATTTGTCCAGTTGCCGGTCAGCGAGTTCCCTGATTGTCCATTTGTTGCTAACTAGCTTTGGTTTATGGGTCTGACCAGTCCTCACGACCTTAAGTTATAAATAAAAATCACGTCCGCTTTCAGCTACTGTCGTCAGCCTTCCCTCCCCCCCTCCCCGCCGCACTTCCCACACCGCTGGACTCGCACGGGCTACCCGTGACGCTCTCGACCCGCGATGACCCAGCGGAAGCGGAAGTCGTCACTGACGAATGGCGGCGCACAATCAGAAGTAATAAACATGCCAAAGTTGACCACGAAATGGCCGCCTGGTGCCCCCCCCCTGAATAATGTGTACGAGCGTTTTTAGAGGGGGGAGGGGTGCGATCTAATGCAGGCGATTACAAGAATGGGGGCGAGCTGCCATCGGCGATGGCTACCAGTTGATACACATTGCACACTGTGAAGACCCGACCTCATTGCCATCAATGCGTATAACATCGTGACTGACAAATTGGCATTTGACAGTGTCACTGACACATTGGCTTTTGACGGTTACCCATCAAAACGGCTCCGGAAAAAAAACAGCCATGACATAACGGCCCCGCTCAATGTGGCCCCAGACAAATTGTTTACATTTTTAAACAAAAAATTCACATTTTTGTCATTTAAAGCTTTTGTCAACTTTTCACACTTAAAATAAGAAAAACCCGTAAAAAACAAGTTTTTGACTATAAATCTATGACAGAAGTAATTAAAAGAATGTTCATTATAATACGCAGCGCAATGTATCTATATGCCAAGTTAATATAAAGGATTTAATAAGAAAAACCCGTAAAAAACCAAGTTTTTGACTATAAATCCTTTATGTACGAGAAGTAATTAAAAGAATGTTCATTATAATACGCAGCGCCAGACCATCCAGAAATACAAAATTGCAGTTGTGTCGTAAAACATGTTTAATATAATGCGCACCGATCAGGAATATGTTTATAAAAAGAGCTGTCAATAAAATACGCACCTTATTGCGCGACAGAAAGGTTGTTCAATATAATACGCACCGCGACGCTCTATCTCAAAAAATAGCATGATACATAGGAATAAATAAAATAATCTAAAAAATCAATAATTTAATTACGGTACATGCGATCGATCTGAAATTTTGATACATTGTTTTTATCATCGGTACGAAACTGCCTGCAAAATTTCAGCTCGCTATCTTGCGAGCAAGTGGGTTAAAAATCGATCAAAAGTTTTGGCGACAAGGTCGGTCGGTCGGTCGGTCGGCCGCAGACACCACGAGTTAATATAAAGGATTTAAAAATGGTAAAATTGTAAATTATTTCTTGTGATGATATCGTATTATATCTTTTCAACAAACAACCGTGACTTGTTATCGTATCGAGTAAATGCAATTAAATTCCTTTTTGTGATAACGTTATTATTGTTTCTTGTGAGCTAAACCAGACACTGAATCGGTGAGTAAAAATACCAATATAATATGTGGTTGTATTTTTTACTTTTAGTCCATATATTAGTCCAGGGCCGTTTTGCCGGGGCCGTTATTTCGGGGCCCATTTGTCGGGGCCATTTTCTCCGGGGCTGTTTTGTCGGTGAACCAAACCTTTGATAGTGTATCTGACACATTCACATTTGACAGTGTAACTAACACATTGACATTTGACACTGACACATTGACATTTAACAGCGTAACTGACACATTGATATTTTACATTGTCACTGAAACATTGACATTTGAGAGTGTAACTGACACAATGACATTGGAAAATGCCACTGACACATTGACATTTGACAATGTCAATGACACACTGACATTTGACAATGCCACTGACACATTAACCCTAGACAGTGTACCTGTCTTGCTGATGTGATGCTAACTTTAGTTCTCACTATTTTCATAGTGATTTAAACCAACACATGTTTTTATTAATCGATGAATCAATGAAAGAAACTGAAGCAATGGTTACCACCGAGGGAATGAGAAGAAACTCAATGCATTAAGACAAATAATTGCACTCTGAAGGCTGTCTCCACAATTTGATGGAAAGAACTTTGAGATTCTACAAGAATTGTATGTGGGCAAATGTGAAGTATTTATAGAATCAATGTAATAAAATGCACGCTAAGTGTGCACACATGGAGCATAGATCAATAGGCATGTAAAAATGTAAACGTGTGGTCTAATTGGTTCATTTCGTGTACTATCACCTGGACTCTTGCGGTAACACTACAGACGTGATGTGCAACTTTCCCCACCCTTTCATGATTATTCCCCCTTCCCAAGCCGTTCAGTATTATCCCCCGTTCCCCAGCTATTCAGGATTATCACCCCTCTAATACCTGATCAGTTAACCTTGAAAATCGGACCTTTAAGTTTGATTTACTGCAACCCTGTGGCCGTGATCCTCACGACTGGAAGACCTGCACACAAAGGTCCCCCCCCCCTTTTCCCTCACACCACACCCTCGCTCCCCAAGAACCGTAGATCACACCACCCACACAACTTGTCCCCCACACCTCAGCCACAAAGGACAACCGCTGCCCCTTTACCCCCCTCCCCTATTCCCGCCGATACCCCCACCCCCCACCCTTGAGAAATAACCCTTTTTTCCATCCCTCCCCCACCCACGATGAAGACGAAGTGATATCGCTTACGTTTTAATCCCCGCCCTAGATGCGAGCCGGTCGATATGGCAAGTGAACGTGACAGATAGTGGCACCCAACACGACGTTAGGACCGGCCGTACGCACGACATTCATCAACGTTACCAAACGGTGCGTTGCGCGGCATCGCCGGTGACGTCAAGGCATCGCGTTGCAATTCTGGAGCGCACCCCGCGACATGTGACTTTCCGACCGGTAAACTACAGTTTTTTTTCAATGAGTGATGTAATCGGTTTACATAACGGCGACCCCAATCATCAAGTTTCGACCTTTCTGTTGACGAAATGTGACTGTTTCGTAACGACGTTACAGGGTCGACTGTCGACACCAGAGATGTTGTCATTATTTCTTGTTTTGTTTCAGTTTTAGTTCGGAAACAGAAAAAAAAGGAGAAAAATGTGAAGATTGCCGTCTTAAACGCCAAGAAGATTTGTCTTGTGTGGTAACTGCCGTCAGCCCCGCTACTCCGACTGAATAACTCAGTTACACAACAACAACAGAACTAATTTAGTTTAAAAGGTCGACTGGACTAAAGTCAACACATTTACTAAATACAGTGTTACAACACTCAGTAAACGAGTCCAAATCCTAATCCGTCCAATGACGTCACAAAGTAACACTTTTATAAACAACCGACATGAACCACTTCGATTATTTGCTTTTTTTTCCTCCCGTGGAATGAATCCACGATTTTTTGGAAATTGAATCCATAAAAAATGTCCTTGACCCGACAAAGTGGATTGAGCCGTCTCGCTATGTAAACATTACAAGTCATTTATTGTGATGATGAAAATAGCAATTGGTCAAAATATATATATATATATATATTTCACCTAAACGAGTATGTGCAAGTAAGCATGACGAATGACCAGTGGCGTAGCTAGGGGGCGGTGGGGGCGGTCCGCCCCGGGCGGCACTCATTTAGGGGCGGCATTTGTGGGCATTTAAAAAGTACAAACATTTCCGACAACCACCCTTATTCTTTTGAAGGGGGAAAACCAAGCTGAAACAAAAATACTCGTAATTTTGAGTCTTAATTCGTTTCCATTTGGTTGGAACACTAAGCGGTATAAGTCACAGATGACGCTTTTATAAGAAAACTATCCACACAAAAACACATCACCGCTGGGCCGAATAATGTGTGCTATTAATATCGCACACGATATTTTTACGTGGAATTTCGACATTCGCAGAATAATGCGCGAACAAGTACCTACAAGGCATGGCCGTTCAAATATTGTGTTTAACGTGCAAGTAGAAATTTATATTACTGCTTCAGTTTTCAGTAAATTTGTAAGATAAGTTTTTAAAAATTAAATTTATTTTGTTTTTATTGCATGAAAGTAGCACAAATAATTTGTGTTTTTCACTAAAATACGATTATTCATTAAGCATGTTACGCCTATCCAATTAAATTAATAGTAATGTGTAAATAATTTGAATTCGTCTATTTTATGGAAAATTATTAAGATTTATGACAAGAATCTGTAAATATTCAAATTTCTCCGTTAATAAACACCACAACAGGCATACTAATTTTGAAAAAGACATACTTTCAACTTTCAAGCGTCTTGGAAAAATTGACATCTGAAGAAGTAACTAGGAAAACGAGATCAGAATCTGGAATTTTACCCAATTCAATCTTTTTCTCTTCTATGTTATCTAATTTATGGGAACCCGTCATTTTTAAAAATTAATGCAAAGCCATTGCAGGGAACAAAGAGATGGGCTAATACAAAATGCTGTTATATCAGCCAAACAATTTGTGAAGAGATGGAGATATCAACTGAACGCCTAGCTAGAAGAAGAAAAAATATGAGTAGGGAAAATTCAGAAGACGCGGTTCTATCTTTAGAACAAGCAGTACAACGAGAATTTTTTTTATCCATGGATGGAATTATAAAATAAAATAAAATAACGCTTTGATGAGTTGCATGTCCTTTCAAGAAAATATTCGTATATAATACCATGTAACTTACTAAATGAAGCTTTTGAACATCAAATAAATTACTTTATTGACATTGACAGTTCAATATGGAAAGAAGAAAGATCCAGGTTTTTATGGCTGTACATACACTACAAGAAGGGGCATTATGTTAGAAAAACGGGGGAAAAGGCACCTTTGATCTATTAAAATTTATTCAACAGTGTAGATTGGAAAATTCTGTACCCAACATTGTAATTTTGTTATGAATTTTTTCAACTATTGCTATCAGTGTCGCTAGTTGTGAAAGGAGCTGCTCCAAACTGAAGTTGATAAAAATTATCTTCGTTCCACAATGAGCGATTAAAGACAACAAAATCTTACAATACTGTCCATAGAACAAGATATTACAACTAATTTTAATTTTGATAGCATAATACACGATTTTTCTATTATGAGAGTTAGGAAAGTAAATGTATAAATATGTTTACATACTAATGTACAGAGGCGTAGCTGGGTTTTTGACGCCCTTGGCTAATTTATTTTGGCGCCTTTTATTTAGATAAAAATTTAAAAATTAGAGATTTAGCGGCGCCGTTTAGAATTGGCGCAGGCCGGCGCCTTTGGCAACTGCCCCAATGCCTAGCCGTTGGTACGCCACTGCTAATGCATACAATTTCTTTGTTTGAAAAAAAAATCATTTATTTATAAATACAAAATAAAAGAATAGTAATTGGTAATGTTTTTGGAGATGTTAATTTGGAATATGTTTTGTGTCATGAGGGGGGGGGGAGACCTGGGGGAACCATAATATAACTAAGTGGCCGTCCATAAATGAAGAAAGCTATTTTGACTGATTTTTTTACCCCCTCCCCCCTCGTCACACAAACTTAGACCCCTTCTACAATAAGACAGCACAAAGCTTTGACCCCCCCCCCAATAAAAGCCGTATTTTCTGTTTGAAAATGAGCATGTTTCAAATTAAATTTTTGCCATTTAAGAAAAGTGGAAATTTATTTAAAGTTGCGTGTTTTGACGTGACGTCACATTTCTTAAACACCCCCCCCTTCGTCACACATCGTCACAAACGTATGGTATGTGACTCCCACCAGAGCCGTCTTTACACAATTTTGGGCCCCCGGGCAAAGAAATAGTGTTGGGCCCCTCAACCGCAGCAATACAAAATAAATAAACATAATATATATATAAATAAACATATTCCCATGGGGCCCCTATGCTCATGGGCCCCGGGAAAATGTCCAACGGGCCTATGCGCTAAGACGGCCCTGACTCCCCCCCCCCAGGTGCGTGACGTCATTTATGGACGGCCCCTAAAAAGGGCGGCAAATTGGAGACCGCCCCGGGCGGCAAAAGTTCTAGCTACGCCACTGCGAATGACCCTCGCTGGGGTCAACTAATCAAAGTTAATTGTGGGCAAGCGAAGGTAGTGGAGGGGTGGGGTATGTATTGAGACCAGCAATGCTTTTTGCATTTATTTTCGTTGTTCCTTCACTGAGTGCATGTAATTCGTAGTGTATTGGTTATTACATCCGCCTGACACGCGAAGAGACTTTGGTTCAGGCCCCAGGATAATATTTTAAAAAAAATAGTTTACAATGTTTATGTTTATGCCCGTTCTATTCCCCCTTTCTTAGTGAACATAAACACCGCCTCGCGTGTATTTCACGGTAAATTAAACAACCCGTAAAAACAAAGTTTTTGACTATAAATCCCTTATATATGAGACATAACTAAAAGTATTGATTATGTTCAACATAATACGCACCACGCGACAAACATTTACAGACTGAACGTGACTGAACTCTCCTTGCTGTAAAACATGGGTATGTGGTTATCGATGGCTGGAGTGAACTCCAGTGACACGTGGAGGTCAACTATAGCAGACGGCTACATAGAGTTACATAGAGATAAACTAATAAAACAAACCTGTAAAAACAAAGTTTTTGACTATAAATCCCTTATATATGAGTCATAAATAAAAGTATTTACAAATATTTACAGACTGAATCTGTCTCAACTCAACTTTGCTTCATAACCCTGGGGAGAGAGAGAGAGGGGAAAAGTCTGGTCACCGATCGCTGGTCCAAGCTCAGCGTGACACGTAAAATGTAAAAAATGTAAACAAAAGCACGCCGGTACTTCGATGGGTTGCGTCAAAGCGTCAACTCAAACTCTCACGTGGGAAAAAAAACAATAACAAACAGTGAGTTTGAAGTACATACGTTATATAAGGATAAACTAAAAAGGCATAAATTTAATTACGGTACGTTCGATCGATCTCAAATTTTGATACGATGCATTGTTAGGTGAGACGGGTCCCTGTGCCAAATTTGAGCTCGATCGCATCACGGTAAGTGGGTCATTTTTGACTTTTGTTTTTCCGCCCGCCCAAGACAGACAGAGAGAGACGGCCGCGAAGTTAATATAAAGGATTTAAAAATGCATTAGTTTAATTACGGTACATTCGATCGATCTGAAGTTTTAATGCAATGCATTGTTAGGTGACACAAGTCTATGTGCAAAATTTCAGCTCAATAGCATAACAGGAAGTGGGTCACTTTTTTTACTTTTGTTTTTCCGCCAGCCCGACCGACTGTCCGCGAGCCCACGACAAGACGGTGAAGTTAATATAAGGGATTTAAAAAACTTAGACTTAGTTCAATGGTATAACAATTCCTTTATAGATAACTGACTTTTTCTATCGGTCGCATGTTTCTGGGAAAAGATCATAGATGAAGTTGTTGCTCTCCAACTTGGCAACGGTGACTCGTCAAAACGGCCCGGTCAAAACGGCCCCGGACAAAACGGCCCAGTCAAAACAGCCCCGACATAACGGCCCCGGTCAAAACGGCACCAGACAAATTTTTTACATTTTTTAACAAAAGTTTTAATATTTTTTTTCACTTTAAGCTTTTGTCAACTTTTTCACCCTTAAAAAAAGTGGTAAAATTGTAAAATTATTTCTTGTTATGTTATCATATAGTTTTTGTGTCAACAAACAACCGTGATTGGTATTTCGCGTAAAGGCTAATAAATTCTTTCTTGTCATGTCATTATTATTGTTTATTGTGAGCTAAACCTGACACTGAATAGGTGAGTAAAAATACGAATATAATATTTGATTGTACATTTTACTTCTAGTCCATCTATTAGTCCAGGGCCGTTTTGTCGGGGCCGTTATGTCGTAGCCCAATTGTCGGGGCCGTTTTGTCGGTGTACCCTTGGCAACATTTTTTAAATATTTGTTTCTAAACACTGGGATTGCTTTGGCATAGAGCCCACCGTTGTTCTCAGTGACCGAAACGTATTCATACAACAACACGCGCAGTACATGAATACTTCAGGAGTATATGGTGGCGAGGTAGAAATTGTCGCGTTGTCCGAAATACTTTCAAATTCGGTGGTCCCCCCCAACGTTCACTCGCGTTGTCCCCATTTGTTGGCACTACTGGTTGTGTCCGTTCTCCGCACCCCCCCCTTTTCTTTGCACTATCTATGATTAAGTCTGCGGCGTATGTACGCCGTGGGTCGTATCTGGTATGTTTAAACACGGCGAAATTTAACAAAACTATTCTTAATTTTTTTTTAATGATATTTTTTGACCCAGGCCCCCCAATGGAGTATGAAAGATTTAACATCGAAGCATGTGTTTCTGAAGGGGCTGCGCATCTCTACGCCATACACATGCAATCCCTTCTGAAAGTTCCCGGAGTGGATGGACACAAGAGGAAGTCCTTTGGCGTGCGCTATTTTGAATCGGCGACACCAAAATTGTAGAGAAATGTTGAAGACTTTTGTTTATTTTTATTTGAGAGAGTAATTGAGCCTCATGGCGCAATGAGCAATTTAGGCTAGCGTGGATATATTATAGTGTTAGCGCAGTATAAGTAAGCTTTCATCATCACTTTCTCTTAAGCTTTCACGACATCAAATGACATGAAGCTGACATCAAATGACCCAAGTCTAACGATGACATCAATGACATGAGGTTGACGATGACATCAAATGACATGAGTCCCACGATGACATCAAATGACACGAGACTAACGATGACACCAAATGACATGAGGTTAACGATGACATCAAATGACATGAGTCTAACGATGACATCAATTGACATGAAGCTAACGATGACATCAAATGACAAGAGTCTAACGATGACATGAGGTTAATGATTACATCAAAGGACATGAGTCTAACGATGACATCAAACGACACGAGGCTAACGATGACGCCAAATGGTATGAGGCTAACGACCATTTCTTGAAGACTGAAGACTCTTATTATTTCATGCCGAAAAGTCTGTCAAGAAATCTATGTTCCGGTGTCCGTAGTCTACGGTGATTAAGTTTACCGCGATAATTAAGCTGAAAGTTTATGTCGCATTTGATGCAGCCACAACGGATATCAAAGTATAAATGATGTTACAAGTTAAACGACTACCCACCCATTTAACGGCTGGTTGAAGTGGTTCCGAGTTTATTTCGGTTATCTTGTTATTGTCACTCGACTCTGCTTTGAATGGAGATTTTATTTACTTATAATTATTATTTTCACGACCTTTACGTCATGGGTCATCCAGTTCATAAGGGGACAGCACCCCGAGCGTGACTTCCGAAACGTGCCGAATTTCTGTATTCCCGTCCCTTACCCAGTTAATCCGACCAGGGCCCCGGCCCCCCCTCCCTACCTCCGGCCGGACAAAAAGCATAAATCTGACGTCGTCACTCGTTATGCAATCCGTCGTCTCTCCCCCCCCCCTCCCCCAAATCCACACCACCAATTAAAACCGGCCGGGATATTATTGTAGACGCCGAGCCGACGAAATAAACACGACTGCTCCTCTGAGCGGTGATTGGTTGCCATGGTGCAGCCCCTTGTTCCGGCCAGAAGGGAGAACTCATTAATTAACTTCGGTGTGTCTGAATTTGCCGGGGAGAAACTTCAACTCTGAGGTGGGAGAACGTCCGGAGGGGAGCATTTATTATTGGGATTCGGCCAGGGGAAAGAAATGGGTTCTGTCCGGGCGGCTGGGCAGTGAAACATGGGAGTCAGTTCCCCGGAGGCGCTTGAGAAATTATCGGGGAGAGAGGCAGTGTAGGAGATTGTAAAGAGAAAGAGAGATGGGATGAGGGGCAAGATTTTTTTAACAAAAATATATGTAACTAAAATATGTATAATTATACAATTACAATTACGGCATCTCCAATTGCACATGCCGCTGAGGAAATCTGGTTTGTGGCTTGTTATGAGCATTTTGTTTGTTTGAATTTATCGGTTTGTATTCTTAAAAGCATCTCATCTATTTGTGAGTGAATGTGTGTGTAAGTGTGTGTGTGTGTGTTTTCAAATAGTGTTTATTGGGCGTGGGGCGTAGGGCGTGGGGTATAGATTAATGTATGTTTGAATGGCATACATATGACCAACACACAGAAACAGCGACCAGCCATGGGATCTGAAATCTTACAATGTATCACTAGAGTAACAGACGGTTACAATGTACCACTAGAGTAACAGACTGTTACAAACAATGTTCCCTTTACGCTTCGCGGTCGCGCAGATATCTGACCGGCGCCGCGCAGCAGTTTAGAAATGCCACGCAGAAAATTTTTACAAATATTGTACAAAAATATCATGATGTGCAATTTTGCACACCAGTTTTTTAACTTTGCGCACGGACCCAACGAGCCTTAGAGGGAACCTTGGTGACAACGCATCACTAGTGTAACAGACGGTTGCAGCGCATCACTAGAGTAATATACGGTTACAATGTAATGTATCACTTGAGTAACAGACATCGTTCTTTCATCTCACAAGGAATGATGCTTCTGACAAGCTACACGGTCCAACTGCAATGTTTGCGTGTATTTTTTTTAAATTTATTTTTTTATTAGGTAAATGCGTTGGAACATTCACAGTACAGCTGTTATAGATGAGATGTAAGCCTGTCATAGTTTAACTTTACAAGGGTGTGTCCAAACTAAAACATCAACTTTAAAAAAAAATTATGTGCACACACAAAAATTGAGTGATTTAATTCTTACATTTGTTTAAAATTTCCTCTTCAAACATTTCTCTGACTGTTAAACGTATAGCCTATGTGTACCATTATGTCATTATATGTTTTGTTTAAATAGAATATCAATGTTTTAAAATTGGATGCATAATATGTAAAGATTATTTTTACTATTGTTATGTACAGCGCGTTGAGCCCAACAACTTGCTGGGGTTACGGCGCTATTTAAGTTCTATTATTATTATTATTATTATTATTATTATTATTATTATTATTATTATTATTATACGTGTTATTATTATTATAAGTATTATCATTATTATTATTATTATACGTATTATTATTGTTATTATTATTATTATAAATATTATTATTATTATTATTTGTTATTATTATAAGTATTATTATCAATATCATCATTATTATTTATTTATTTATTTAGGCCCCACGATCAGAGTTCTGGTCATTAAGCTTTATTTGATGCTAAAATATTTGTTTCTTTTGTCACTGAATACAGCGATTGGGACAAATAATGATCGATATACCGAAGTACAGTTGAATCATTTAATACACTAGACTCCATGTCTGTAATTCTTTTGTTTCTTTGTCTGTGCTTCATATTTTGATGTGTATGTTTTTGTTGTTTCCCTGGGGTACAGTTCATCTCCAGTTATACAGAGTTCAAATTGTTACGAAAGTAAACTATACATAATATACTTATTGCTTGGCTATTTGATCACAGCACAAGGAAATATATTTATTTTGCCCGAGTGAAATTTCCCCAAAATAAACATGAGTTATTTCGCACCAAAGAGCACCACGCATCATGTGTGAAGAATAATGTTTTCAAAATGTCTGCCAGCTAAAAAGAACGACCACATTCCTGCCATCACAACGATGTCTGTGTTAGAAGCCAGCATCCAGTCAAGTTCTGAGTGTCCGCTGGCAGTCCGCAGAGGTCAATGAACACACAGTGACCAGAGGCTACGACAACCCAACATGAAACTCAATGTAACGGCCCAGAGTAGCCTGCTCTTAGTGTTCTACCATTTGATATACGCGCCATTTACTATAGCCATCCCGATGCCAATCGATAAATAAAATATTTATAAGTGATAATACTAAAATAAAAGTAAACAAACGTATATAAGAACTGATTTTATGTGGAAACCTTATGAGAACGGTGCAAAGAGAACGGTGCGCTCCATTTATATGTATTTTTGGCTGCTATATTTGTTTTTTTTAATTTAAAAAATAGACAACTAAACCTAACCCAGACCCTAAAACTAAAACTTCAACCTTAATTACGTTTATGGATAAAATAATTGCACTTATTCCCTTTTCAAGTGTAAAAAAACAACATTTCATTCCCTGAAGTACGCCTCGCTCTGCATAACAACAATGTATATAGTTGAGCGAACCGTTCTCTTTGCTTTAGCCGCTTTAGCCAAACCTTACATATGGGGGGGTAACGTTCCCTTTAAGCTGCGCAGATATCTTACGACGCCGCGCAGCAGTTTAGAATTACAGCGCAGCCGTTTAGAATTACCGCACAGGTAATAATATATATATTAGGAATGATATAATATATTTCTTGATGCTGGGGAAACTTTTAACACTTTTTTCTAATTTTGCAACAATGACCAAAGAACCTTAATGGGAACATTGCGTGGGGCTCAACTCAACATGTGGATATCAGGACTCAATGGAGTCGATCAATTTTTGTATTTTATTTTCGCTATAGAATTTACTTTGAGTCAGGATAAAAAAATGGCGTCCAAACATGAAAACCGAGGACCCGTAAAGAGCGTAACTTGACCATTTAATCACGGCGTGTAGATGAGATCACTTCTTTAGTTTGATTTTCACCACTGCTGCAAGTCTCGGGGATCGAACCCGTCTACATCAGGTTGCTAGCTATACGTCATATCAAAACGACCACTTTTATCAGAAATGAACGATGTTTTTTTTTCCAGATGTTCTTTAAATGTTATGTATCGATAAGTCTTTTCTTGAAACTCATTCAGTCATTCAGTCAATCAGTCAGAACACAGATCACGTTTAACCGTCAAACAGCGCAATCTCAAACCTCCAGCAGGCACGATTTTTGAGGACGGAGGCCGATATCATTTTAAAAAAAAATATTTTGACTAAAAACACAATATTTTTGTTCATGTTGGTTGGTCATGTAACATTGATGCCTTAACACAATGTACTACATTAATTCATTTCTACACCGTACTATACTAAGAATGTACTATACTAACGATGTACTATACTAACAATGTTCTATACTAACGATGTACTATATTTTAACTGGATGCTACACTACGCTCACGTCAGATGTAACAGCATGTTTTTAATTATCACTTTAACAAATTATCTTTTTCAAACTTTTAACTGACCGCTGGTGGGTCTCTGTGTTTCAGACGATGTCCCACACGACCCAATTGGTCAAGTACGCCCTGGAGATGGCCGAGCAGCGCCCCGACAACTCACAACACCAGGACACGCCCCCTGCCTTCGACTTCAGCAACCCCCTCGGGGTGTCGTTCGTGTACTCGTGGCTGGTGGTGTTCTACATGCCCGTCATCGTCACCATCGGCGGCGCCCTGGGCTGCTTCTCGCTGTGGGTCCTCAGTGTGAGTCAGGGGCGGAGATGTCAATCTCTGGGTTATACGTGTATATAGCAAGGGATAAAATCTACAATCATTTCTGGCTAAACGGATAAGGGGAGACTACATTTGTTACTTGCGACGTTACAAAACCATATTAAAAAATAATATCTTATAAGTCCAAAGAGTTCCCCTCGAGTGATGATGAACAGAGAGAAGCAAAAAGTAGTTGAAAAAAATTAATACATTTTTTTTAAATAAAAAAAATCTTAGAGCTTGCAATGATAGTCCTCAAAGAATGACCATTATAGAGTGACCATTACCGAATGAATATTACGGAATGACCATACATAATGACAATTACAGAATGACCATTATAGAATGACCACTAAGCAATGACCATTACAGAAAGACAATTACGCAATGGCCATTACATAATGACCATTACAGCATGACCATTTCACTTCTCTCCATTACCTCAGCGTGTCTCAGAATTAGTATTGTTTAAGCTGCTTCGTTGTAACGTTTCCTTGCCATGTCCTCTGATCTCTTGCTACCTTCTCTCAATCCACCTAACACTTCGGTTCTGACATTCTTTTAGAGCGAATCTCATTACAGAAAAAGAAAGGAAAAAAAAACCAGAATTTAAAAATAATTTCCTATCACCACAAAAATAAAAGCTAAATAAAAGTCATGACAATTTAAAGTAGAAGACATTTTGACCAAAATAAAAATTAAAAAATTGACTAATGATATTAACAACATTAAATATAAACATTTTAAGACATAATTTGGAAATGCATCTCAAAAGCCTGTTCAGAATACCCACATCAAATAGTTACTTCCCCCCCCCGTGCCCACGAAATCATACCCCCCACAACCCCTCACGATTGCACTACTCATGGATACCTGGTCCCTCAGTCCAGCTTCCTGCGTTACCTGGTCATACAGCCCATGCTCAACTTGTACATCCAAGTCCAGATTGTCCTCATACTCGTGGGGCCTTTCTACATCTGGCTGGGCCACACGTTTGGGTTCTTCCTGACCCGTAACCAGGTGAGTGTTGCCCTCTAGGTGAGTGATGCCCTCTAGGTGAGTGATGCCCTCCAAGGGGAGTGAGTGATGCTCTGCAGGCAGCGTTGCCCTGCAGGTAAGTGATGCACTGCAGACGAGTTATGCCTTCTAGGTGAGCGATGCCGTCCAGGAAAATGATGCCCTCTATGTGAGTGAGTGATGCCCTCCAGGTAAGTGATGCTGTCTAGGTGAGTGAGTGTTGCCCTCCAGCTGAGTGATGCCCTCCAGGTAAGTGATGCTGTCTAGGTGAGTGTTGCCCTCTAGATGAGTGATGCCCTTTAGTTGATTGAGTGATGCCCTCCAGCTGAGTAATGCCCTCCAGGTGAGTAATGCCCTCCAGGTGAGTAATGCCCTCCAGGTGAGTAATACCCTCCAGGTGAGTAATGCCCTCCAGGTGAGTAATGCTGTCTAGGGGAGTGAGTGATGCCCTCCAGCTGAGTAATGCCCTCCAGCTGAGTAATGCCCTCCAGGTGAGTAATGCCCTCCAGGTGAGTGATGCTGTCTAGGGGAGTGAGTGATGCCCTCCAGCTGAGTAATGCCCTCCAGGTGAGTAATGCCCTCCAGGTGAGTGATGCTGTCTAGGGGAGTGAGTGATGCCCTCCAGCTGAGTAATGCCCTCCAGGTAAGTGATGCTGTCTAGGGGAGTGAGTGTTGCCCTCCAGGTGAGTAATGCCATCCAGCTAAAAGTGATGCCTTCTAGGTGAGTGATTCCCAGGTGAGTGATCCTCTCCAGTTCAGTGGTGTCCTACAGGTGAGTGATGTCCTTCGGGTGAGTGTTGTCCTTCTAGGTGTATGATGCCCTCCAGGTGATGCCCTCGACTCAGCGTTACCGTGTATTTTCTATCCAGCCCCAGTAAACCAGGTATCTAAGCCAGGTAAAGTTGTGGACTGTCCACTTTCATCGCTTTAATCAATCAACAAATCGTTGACGTACCCAACTTCAGACGTCACGTTACATTATAATCCTCTCGATCTACTCAAATTGTGCTAATGCTCAAAGGTGAATAACTCTTTAAATTACCAGTGTAGTTAAGTCATCCCCATTTATTGAATTATCTCCCTTAGACGTATGAATCGTACGATAATTTGATGAACGTTAATTACTTCTCGCCAATTTTTAATACGAGAATGTGTTAAGCTCAACCGATGCACTGTTCCAACTTCTACTATCTAGCCATAGTAATTATTCTTTATATGAGTGTTTTATGGTTATGTTGTTCACTGTTAACACTTATATCTAGCACGAATGCCAAAGTAATGATAATGAAGATAATTTTTATGTTCCTATCTTACAATTGTCGCCTTAAGGTGTTCCCGTGTTTCCTGCTACTGTGGACACACAACTTTGCCATGATAGCGTCTTCCGGTCTGCTGGTCGCCATGATCATTGAGAGGGCGCTGTCCATCGGCAGATCAGAAGTGCTTTGGGTACGAGGCTTTTTTCTTAAACACAAAAAAAAATTTTTTTAATGTACGTCATGCACGTTTAATCAATGACCTTTAAAAGATAATAATGACGTACAGGGTTATTACTTAGTGGATAGTGTTGTGTTGTTTAATGTATATTCCAGGAGAAGGCAAACATTACATCGCGTGTGGTGGGCGGTGGTTGGAATATATATATTTTTTTTATCGCCAATTTTTCCTGCACTGCGGCAACTTTCCTTGTCATTGTAGCCTACCATCTAAACACCGACTCATAGTCTTGCCAACAGACATTCCTTGTCGATTTCGGTCAACAATCTCATTATTGTTTTCCCCTAACCAATGGTTATATCTATAAATTGTATAAAGTTTATGTGCATTTATAGTGGATCACAAAGTAGTTGCGCAGTCCACGTAAAATTGATAACGTTGTGTTAAGAGACAAAGAACAACATCCGTATGAAGTTTAACAAATACAAAAAAAAACATCTCCGTCACATGCATGACTCTGATAATTGCATGTGACCCCTCCCTCCCCCCACCCCCCAAACAGGACATGTGGCGGATGGCCTGTAAGAACATCTCCATCCTCCTGGTGGTGACGTCATTCGTCCTGGCCGTCAGCGGGCTCCTCTGCATCGACGTCACGGCGCTGACCACGCCCACCAAGTTCTACCCCATCTGCATGCCGTGGTGGGACAACGAGATAGGCACAGGTTCGAGTCCGGGGCAGTCTGTGCTCATTTCCTTTAAGAGTTCAGATTACAACTGACAGTTTTTTTTTATTTTTTTTTATAAACGTTGTAATGAATTTCAGTCTTTTGTGCAAAATTTGCTGTCAAGGAGTTGTTGTTGTTTTGTTTCTGTTTATAGTAAATCCTGGTGACTTGTTTTTTATTAAATCCTTTTTATTAACTCGTGGTGTCTGTTTGAACCCTTGATTGCTTGCTTGTCGGTCGCCAAAACTTTGGATCGATTTTTAACCCACTTTCTCGTAAGCTAGCGAGCTGAAATTTAGCAGGCAGTTTCGTGGCGATGATAAAAACTACATATCAAAATTTCAGATCGATCGCATGTACTGTCATTAAATTATTGAATTTTTAGATTATTTTCTTTATTCCTATGTATCATGTTATTTTTTGAGATAGAGTGTCGCGGTGCGTATTATATTGAACAACCTTTCTGTCGCGCAATAAGGTGCGTATTTTATTGACAACACTTTTTATAAAACATATTCCTCATCGGTGCGCATTATGTTAAACATGTTTTACGACACAACTGCAATTTTGTATTTTTGGATGGTCTTGCGCTGCGTATTATAATGAACATTCTTTTAGTTACGTCTAGTACATAAAGAATTTATAGTGAAAAACTTGGTTTTTTACGGGTATTTTTTTTTACATTTTACATTCTCAAACTTAAAGTGGACGTTTAAACAACTGTTGTCGTCTGCTGATAGAATCTGTGCACATGACGGCTGGGGAAGTAATAATAATAATAATAAATTGATTATTTATATAGCGTTGTATCCCAGTAAGGAACTGGGCTCACAGCGCTTTACATGAAAGAAATAACATACTTATAAGTATTAAATTAACATTCATATCACAACAAACACACACAATTACAATACATTATACATAAGCTACGTTAATCATTTACAAGAAATGTTGTTTCATCAATTTTAAAAATAAATTTTGAAAAGATGTGTCTTAAGTGCAGTCTTGAAGGACTTGGTTGTTTGAATACCACGTATGTGTAATGGTAGAGAATTCCATTGTTTGGCTGCACAAAAAGAGAACGACCTTTCACCAAACGTTTTGGTGCGTGTCGTAGGAACAGAGAGAACGCGTGTGTCTGCAGAAGATCTTAGCTTGCGAGTGGGTGAGTAGACCGACAAAAGTTCAGTAAGATACGATGGGCTTGAGTCCGAAAAGAAATTGTGACAGAGAACGGCCAGTTTGTAATCAATACGGGCTTGTATAGGCAGCCAATGAAGTGAGCGAAGAAGTGGAGTAACATGGTCATGTTTTTTTGCATTGAGCACCAGTCTGGCAGCTGAATTTTGAACTTTCTGTAGTCTTTCAATGCATTGTTTTGGCACACCTGACAGAAGAGAATTGCAGTAATCCATACGAGCCAGTACAAGAGCACAGACTAGTGTTTTTGTGGCACTAACTGTTAAGTAATGACGGATTGAGCTGATCTGACGAATGGCAGTGTAGGCAGAGCGACAGATGTGATTGATGAAGTTGTTAATAGACATGTTGTCAGAAATAATGTAGCCAAGATTCCTAGTCGATGTTGTGAACAGAATATCCGAACTGGCTACGTGAATTGACTTCGGAAGAGACAAAGTACTGCGTGATTTATTGTTGCAAAATAGAAGTGCTTCAGTCTTGTCATCATTCAGCTTGAGTTTGCTTAACGTCATCCAAGACTTCACTTCACCAATGCACTCCTGCAACAATTGGACACCGGAGTCCATATTAGAGGGATCAGTGTGAATATATAGTTGATGATGTCCACGACCCATCCTCAACACACAATGGCGTCCTTATGTCAGGAGGATTATAATTAAATCCCTTATATTAACTTCACCATCTTGTCCGTCGTGATCTCTTGGTCTCTTGGTCGGTCTGGCGGAAAAAAAACAAAAGTAAAAAATGACCCACTTTGCGTAATGCTATCGAGCTGAAATTTTGCACATAGACTTGTGTCACCTAACAATGCATAGTTTCAAAACTTCAGATCGATCGAGTGTAGCGTAATTAAATTAATAAACTTTTAGTTTATCTCTATTTATCTCTTTGGAGCCGTCTGCTATAGTTGGACTCCACATGTCACCGGAGTTCACTCCAGCCATCAATGACCACATCCCCGTGTTTTACAGCAAGGGAGAATTCAGTAACGTTCAGTATTTAAAACTGTTAGTAGCGCGCTCTGCTAGTCTTCAACAAATTCAGCACACACTAAAACTCAAAATGCAAATCATTACATTTTCTTAGGAGTATCTGCCTGTGAATCTCGATGCACCATTGCATATATGAAACCTCCTACATTAAATTGGCTATTAGCTGTTGCCTATATGACATTGACTATATGACATTGACTATATGACATTGACTATATGACATTGACTATATGACATTGACTATATGACATTGACTATATGACATTGACTATATGATATTGGCTATATAACATTGTCTACATGCTATTTCCTATATGATATCCTATATATCAGATCAGCTCAATCCGTCATTACTTAACAGTTAGTGCCACAAAAACACTAGTCTGTGCTCTTGTACTGGCTCGTATGGATTACTGCAATTCTCTTCTGTCAGGTGTGCCAAAACAATGCATTGAAAGACTACAGAAAGTTCAAAATTCAGCTGCCAGACTGGTGCTCAATGCAAAAAAACATGACCATGTTACTCCACTTCTTCGCTCACTTCATTGGCTGCCTATACAAGCCCGTATTGATTACAAACTGGCCGTTCTCTGTCACAATTTCTTTTCGGACTCAAGCCCATCGTATCTTACTGAACTTTTGTCGGTCTACTCACCCACTCGCAAGCTAAGATCTTCTGCAGACACACGCGTTCTCTCTGTTCCTACGACACGCACCAAAACGTTTGGTGAAAGGTCGTTCTCTTTTTGTGCAGCCAAACAATGGAATTCTCTACCATTACACATACGTGGTATTCAAACAACCAAGTCCTTCAAGACTGCACTTAAGACACATCTTTTCAAAATTTATTTTTAAAATTGATGAAACAACATTTCTTGTAAATGATTAACGTAGCTTATGTATAATGTATTGTAATTGTGTGTGTTTGTTGTGATATGAATGTTAATTTAATACTTATAAGTATGTTATTTCTTTCATGTAAAGCGCTGTGAGCCCAGTTCCTTACTGGGATACAACGCTATATAAATAATCAATTTATTATTATTATTATTATAATAAAAGGCAAGTTTCTGTCCGTTCTGTCCGGTCATCTATAGCGATTGGTCCCTCGGAAGTTCAAAATGAGTTATTTTTTGTGAAGTATTTCTTCTAAGACTTTATTTTGAATTATGCCGTTGGGATTTATAGTTAAAAGCTCTATTTTTACGAGTTATTTATTTTAACTATAACGAATAGTATTTTTGACGCGATGCACATGTAGTGCCGGTCTCGGCTGTTGGAGGGGAGTTACAACATGCCACCGAACGGTGGCGGAACGTCCTTGGACGGGCTTTGTTGCTCGTTTCTTATATGATACAACCTGGATGACATTGGTTATTTCATATTTCTTATAAGATATAACACAGATCATACATGTGGAAGAAAATCAGCAGCCCCTAGCCTAATGCTCCTCATCGGTCTTCCCGGAAACCCCCCTCACATCTCCCGCCCACAAAGGACCTAACATGCTGAGAGACCCCCCCCCCGGAAACGTTCGCTTCTGAAGCGGCCACCTGGGCATCCAAGACATGAAGTCGAAAATGCCTCCCACTTAAGTGACCTCACAAGGAGGGGTGGAATTTTCCCTACTTCAACTCGCTACCACTTGGGCGCCACCACAGCAAAAGCATACGAGTCTCTATGGTTAGGACTGCCGCAAAGCGGGGGATCATCAATGACCTACCTAGGGTGTAACCCCCACTGGAAGGTTTCCTCAGAGCTGACGTCCGCTACGTTTTTCACGGTACCTTTTGCTAATCCGTACTGGGCGCTCCTGGCCCTAAACCGGCACCGCTCAAAGACGATGCTAGTTGAGGTGGACGAAACGGTCGCTTCGGAATAACCCGAGCCTCAAGGGGTACTGTGGTTTTCATCATCGGCATTGCATCTGATGCTCTGCCTAAGATCCGTACAGCTACTGTAATCTTATGTGACTAGCTCCTAACACCTATCGGACTTCGGCATTGCCTGCCAGGAGTTGTCGGTTTCAGGCTGCGGTCAGCTCCGCTACCCTACTCGTCGGTCGAGCCACGTAGGGGCCAACTCCTTTTCGACAGATGTAACATACATGACATTGGCTGTTTGATATTCCTTTTAAAATATAACATAGATGACATTTGCTATATGATATTGCCTACATCACATTGGCTAAATTATATTTCTTACATGATATAACTTATTTGACAGTGACCCTGGTTATATGATATTAATTATATGATGTAACTTAGATGACACTGGCTATATGATATTAATTATATGATGTAACTTAGAGGACACTAGCTATATGATATTAATTATATGATGTAACTTAGATGACACTGGCTATATGATATTAATTATATGCTGTAACTTAGATGACACTGGCTATATGATATTAATTATATGATGTAACTTAGATGACACTGGCTATATGATATTAATTATATGATGTAACTTAGATGACACTGGTTATGTGATATTAATTATATGATGTAACTTTGATGACACTGGCTATATGATATTAATTATATGATGTAACTTAGATGACACTGGCTATATGATATTAATTATATGATGTAACTTAGATGACACTGGCTATATGATATTAATTATATGATGTAACTTAGATGACACTAGCTATATGATATTAATTATATGATGTAACTTAGATGACACTAGCTATATGATATTAATTATATGATGTAACTTAGATGACACTAGCTATATGATATTAATTATATGATGTAACTTAGATGACACTAGCTATATGATATTATTTGTATGATGTAACTTAGATGACACTGGCTATATGATATTAATTATATGATGTAACTTAGATGACACTAGCTATATGATATTAATTATATGATGTAACTTAGATGACACTGGCTATATGATATTAATTATATGATGTAACTTAGATGACACTAGCTATATGATATTAATTATATGATGTAACTTAGATGACACTGGCTATATGATATTAATTATATGATATAATCAAGTTTAAAATGGATATATGATATTTCCTATAATGACATGATGTTCCCTGTGTTATATAACCTTTATCCTTCATGATATTTCCTGTATTATATAACCTCGATGACATTGCCATGTTACATGTGTTATGATCTCCCCCCCCTAACCCTCACCCCTTCAGAAGTCACGTGGTACAAGATCGTGGCCGGCCTCTTCTCCGTGGGCCCCGGGGTGGCCATCTTCGTCTCCCTATTCGTCCTGGCCTACAGGGTCAACAAGTTCAAGGCCCTCATCCGGACAGGGGTCGGGGCCCTGAACCACTACACGGCCCTGTACATCGAGATCAAGGCCAACCAGCACCTCAAGTTTGTGAGAACCGTCGTCTGGCTGGGCACCCTGTTCATCATCACGTCTAGTCCTGTCGGCTTGTTCATCATAGTTGGACCGTGTAAGTAAATATGTTAGGGTTAGACTGTTACAGATTGTGTGTGTGTGTGTGTTGGGGGGGGGGTGCTAAGAACTTAAAATTTCCACCTAAAAACTAAAATACAACACAACAAAAAAAATAATGATTTAACTTTTTTAAAATGTATCTTTTTCGAAACGCATTTAAAAGTGGAAATGATATTTAAATTTTGTACAACACTTTACCCACATAAATTTTGATATTAGCTGGAGAAAATATTGTTTTAAATCAAATGTAACTTTTTTCTATATTCCATTCAAATATATTTTTTTATAATCGGAGTTCATCTGAGATCTGCACGGACTTTCAAGGAAATTTCGTTAATTTTTTCCTTTAATTTTGTTGCATGTTTTTAAATTTGTGCACTGAAATTTTTTTTAAAACCTAGTTTTTGACTACGCGTTCTTCGTTTTTTTTAAATCCCTTATATTAACTTCACCGGCGTCTCTCTCTCTCTCTCTCTCTCTCTCTCTCTCTCTCTCTCTCTCTCTCTTCTTCTCTCTCTCTCTCTCTCTCTAACTCTCTCTCTCTCTCTCTCTCTCTCTCTCTCTCTCTCCCTCTCTCCCTCTCTCTCTCTCTCTCTCTCTCTCTCTCTCTCTACTCTCTCTCTCTCTCTCTCTCTCTCTCTCTCTCTCTCTCAGTCTCTCTCTCTCTCTCTCTCTCTCTCTGTCTCTCTCTCTCTCTCTCTCTCTCTCTCTCTCTCTCAGTCTCTCTCTCTCTCTGTCTCTCTCTCTCTTTCTCTCTCTCTCTCTCTCTCTATATATATATATATATATATATATATATATATATATATATATATCTCTTTGTGTCTGTCTTGGGCGGGCGGAAAAACAGAAGTAAAAAATGACCCACTTCCCATGATCCGATCGAACTGAAATTTGGCACACGGACCCGTCTGACCTAACAATGCATCGTATCAAAATTTCAGATCGATCGAACGTACCGTGATTAAATTAATGCATTTTTAGTTTATCCTTATATGAGGTATGTAATTTAAATTCACGGTTTGTTATTGTTTTTTTGCCACGTGAAAGTTTGAGCTGACGCATTGAGGCGACCCAACGAAGCGACGGGGCGCTTTTGTTTACATTTTACGTGTCACTCTGAGCTCGGTCAAGCGAATCGGTGACCAGACTTTTCCCCTCTCCCCCTCCCACCCACCCCTCTCCCCTAGGGTTATGAAGCAAACTTGAGTTAAGACAGATTCAGTCTGTAACTGTTTGAAAATAATCAATACTGTTAGTTATGTCTCATATATAAGGGATTTATAGTCAAAAACTTTGTTTTTACGGGTTTGTTTTATTTACCATTGTAGCCTCCCTTTCTCAACTCCTCATCTCAGCTGTTACAGACGCTTTTTCTATACAAGTGTCCTACGCTTATCCATCGTTTGTGTCTAGTCTTGCACTTGTATGGGAGTTATGAATCTTGATATAGTGTTGGTTTTCATGGTTTCCTCTAGGGTTGTTAAACGATAATCGGAAATTTCCCAAAACGATAATTGAATTGAATTTTTTAAAAATAATTATTATTTCTGTACTGAAAACTTTAAAAACTATTCGAACAAAATTTATTCCCGCATTTGCTGACATTTTCATCTGGCAAAGTTGCTACGGTGTGCTAATTTATAGGTTTTGAGGGCTCCGTGTAGTGTGTTTGTAAATTAATGCATTTATTGTTTGGTGAAGAGTGTGACGTCATTGAGTTCATTGATGTCCGAAATCGACAAAAGTAGACATAATAAATGCAGTCTCTATTGTTCGAAATAATAGTGTAGGCTAGACATAAAATGCAATTCCCCACATTACGTATTGCGTGTAACATCATTTCGTTAATACCACCGTTTCCACACCATCTTCGCCAGCCCTAGAAACAGCTCTGCGTGGGACGGCATTTTCTTAATTCAACGAATACTGTGACGTCATTTCCTTATTCCACATCATATTCGCCATAAAAGAATATATTTCTACGAAGTCAGCGGTAAAACGATAACCTGTTTAAAATTGGATTTACATAATCGGTTTGCCAAAAAAAATATAAAAAATAAACAACAAATAAACAAAACAAAAAAACAAACGAAATTAACAACCCTATCCACGCCCGAATTCCAGACGGGAAGAAGGAGAATTTTTATGTGTTTGTTCTTGAATACGGAATAAGAAAAGTGTTTTTATTCCTATGTCCATCCGAGGGTTGTGTTAGATTATCTATGTAAACTGTTTCAAGCAATCAGCTGACTTCTGTATTTTCTCGTTCGTTGACCCAGACCTCCAAGCCAGGAGCGACTACGCCGAGGGCGGCATCCCTGGTCAAGTCAACCTGACGGACGGCAGGCCCCCAACCCGGCCCAGCCCGCCCAACTACCACACGGCCACGTACATGTCCATCTCTCGCAATGACCTGGAGGTCACCATCTGGCTCATCTACTACACGTTCGTCATCTTCTTGGTGCCGGTTCTGCTCTACACTGAGGTAACTCTTGCGTGGCAAAACCGATTATTGCCCTTGAATTCCAGCAGTTATTTTTTTTTAAATTTCAACACATTAAAACGTGTGTAAATCTACTATTCTTAACAAACCAAAAACTTCTAAATCAAAACTTCATAAACAAAGAATATTAAAATTGATGCTTCCTATGTGGTATTGTGGTTACTTAACACATTCAGTACCAGCTCTTAAGTTGACATTTGCTTCATTCTAACGGGTTAATCAGCAAGCTCTTAAGTTGACATTTGCTTCATTCTAACGGGTTAATCAGCAAGCTCTTCAGTTGATATTTGCTTCATTCTAACGGGTTAATCAGCAAGCTCTTAAGTTGACATTTGCTTCATTCTAACGGGTTAATCAGCAAGCTCTTAGGTTGATATTTGCTTCATTCTAACGGGTTAATCAGCAAGCTCTTAAGTTGATATTTGCTTAATTCTAACGGGTTAATCAGCAAGCTCTTCGGTTGATATTTGCTTAATTCTAACGTTTGCTTCCGCTTCTACAGATCTTGTTCTACAGAGAATGGACTGGGCGCATGCGCAAACTTGCCGGCTTCCTGTGCTGCCGAAGACCGCAGGCGGCCCGTTGGCCGAACATCCAGGTCCTCGACCAGGAGAACTCTGGCCAGCTGGCCGGGCCTTACATCGCGTGCAGCGACGCCCCCGACGACACCCTGGGGCGCCTCAAGTCGTCCAACGAGGCGAAGCTGACGAGGATCTTCGACGCCAGCAACGCGATCCGGGCGGGGAGGGATCCCCAGCAGATGATCCCGAAGCGCCCGAGACCGGCGACCAGGTCCGAGCTGGCGAGGCAGGCCCACGTGACCGGGCTGTTTGCCGGCGCGACCCCTGAGCGCCACACGTCGAGGGAGAGCGTGACCCCGAAGAGAGAGGAGGTGAAGGTCGCGTCCGGAAAGCGTCAGGGGAGAACTCACGCCGAGAAATCGGCGGACAGCAGCACCACGTGATACGGCAGAAACGGAATAACGTGATTCGGCTGATATCACTGGTATCACCACGAGATACGATAGACATGGAAGTGATAGCTAAAGGGTTAAAGACTTTTTAGGGAGGTACAAATAATGGGGGGTTTTATTGAGAGAGCGGTACTTCTAATAGTGGGATAACTTACATGTAATATGCTGAGCCTTTAAACAACAAATAAATCTCTGAGCTGTTCCCCCTGTATGTGAATAAAATTACAGTATTAACAATCATAGGCCCGCAACAATATACAAAAACCTTATCAATGTAAGCATGCGTGATATTGAGGTTCCTTGTCTTATTCTGGATTGAATCCAGCATCTATTCTCCACGGATAATGTTATTTTTAGAACAAAAATTTCACGTTAGTGCTGATCAATCTCAAGGTTATTTGCCAGCCAAGAATCTATCAGTAAATTTAAACTCACCCCGCTCGCCCCGGCCCCCTAGCTAATTTCGCTGGTGATTAAAGGCTGGATACTTAAAAAGTAATTTTAAAAAAAATTAAGTTTCAAATATTTTTTTTTCTTGCCGCTGGTGTTACTTTCAAAACGTGGATTTTTAAATAAATAAAATAAATTTGTGAACAATAATTCAATAAATATAAACATTCCTGTTTGTTTATTTGTTGTTTTGTTGTTGTTTTTTTTAAAGTTAAAATTTATTCTTAATCCATATTATTTTTCTAAAATTAATTGCATGTGAATTTTAGAATCAACGAGTGTTGATAGGTTGGCGGGTTGGTGTGTGGATTGGCGGGTTGGTGTGTGGATTGGCGGGTTGGTGTGTGGATTGGCGGGTTTTGTGTGGATTGGCGGGTTGGTGTGTGGATTGGCGGGTTGGTGTGTGTTTGTTGATGTTCTGTGAGGCGGTTTAAGGCCAAAGACAATTTTTCCTCAAGGACTGCCTAGCAGATACAAAAATTTGTTAAACACGCTACAAATGACTATTTGCAAAAGAGGAGACCATAGTAGCATGTTCGAATCGTCACTAAAATACCACTTACCTTATGACTCTAAAATAACACTTACCTTATGTCACTAAAATAACACTTACCTTATGACTCTAAAATAACACTTACCTTATGTCAATAAAACACCACTTACCTTATGTCACTAAAATACAACTTACCTTATGTCATTAAAATACAACTTACCTTATGTCACTAAAATACCACTTACCTTATGTCATTAAAATACCACTTACCTTATGTCACTAAAATACCACTTACCTTATGTCACTAAAATGCCATTTTTTACCTTATGTCACTAAAATACCACTTACCTTATGTCACTAAAATACCACTTACCTTATGTCACTAAAATACAACTAACCTTATGTCAATAAAACACCACTTACCTTATGTCACTAAAATATCACTTACCTTATGTCACTAAAATACCACTTACCTTATGTCACTAAAATACCATTTACCTTATGTCACTAAAATACCACTTACCTTATGTCACTAAAATACCACTTACCTTATGTCACTAAAATATCATTTACCTTAAGTCACTAAAATACCACTTACCTTATGTCACTAAAACACCACTTACCTTATGTCACTAAAATATCATTTACCTTAAGTCACTAAAATATCACTTACCTTATGTCACTAAAATACCACTTACCTTATGTCACTAAAATGCCACTTACCTTATGTCACTAAAATACAAAAACAAAAACAAAAATTTTAAAAAATAAAAATAATTATTTTTTTTTAAAAATTAATAAAAAACGGCATCCTTCCGTCTCGTGAGACGATGGTGCATCACTGTTGAATTGGGTTGCATTTCTTCGAGTGGCTTTACAGTCCTATCCTTGAGTGACAGTGTTTACCACAGCTTTTACACACGAATTCTGTGCTACCAAATGTTTTGGCCTTTCTCCTAGCTCTTCTTTCTGTAGCCTCCTCCATCCATCGCTCCTCGGGTACTATGACGCCCTCTTTGACAACTGTGCGCCACGTAGATCGGTCTTCTGCCTTACACTCCCAGTCGCTTGTGCGTATTCTGGCTGCTTTCATGTCACTAAAATACCACTTACCTTATGTCACTAAAATACCGCTTACCTTAAGTCACTAAAATACCACTTACCTTATGTCATTAAAATACCGCTTACATTATGTCACTAAAATACCTTTTACCTTATGTCACTAAAATACCACTTACCTTATGTCACTAAAATACCACTTACCTTTTTTCACTAAAATACCACTTACCTTATGTCACTAAAATACCACTTACCTTATGTCATAAAAATACCACTTACACTATGTCACTTAAATACCACTTACCTTATGTCACTAAAATACCACTTACCTTATATCACTAAAATACCACTTACCTTATGTCACTAAAATACCACTTACCTTATATCACTAAAATACCACTTACCTTATGTCACTAAAATACCACTTACCTTATGTCACTAAAATACCACTTACTTTATGTCATTAAAATACCACTTACCCTATGTCACTAAAATACCACTTACCTTATGTCATTAAAATACCACTTACCTTATGTCACTAAAATACCACTTACCTTATGTCACTAAAATACCACTTAACCTATTTCACTAAAATACAACTTACCTTTTGTCACTAAAATACCACTTACCTTATATCACTAAAATACCACTTACCTTATGTCACTAAAATACCACTTACCTTATGTCACTAAAATACCACTTACTTTATGTCATTAAAATACCACTTACCCTATGTCACTAAAATACCACTTACCTTATGTCACTAAAATACCACTTACCTTATGTCACTAAAATACCACTTACCTTATGTCACTAACGATAACCCAGTAAAGAAATGTCGGCAGTGAATATTTATAACTCTGTTAACAATGGAAGCGGCCTCGGATAAACGTTTTGTCTACTGAAGTTCTTTGACCAAATCAAAATCTCAAGTAATCCATTTAACCAGATTGTCTATAGTCATATTTGGGCTTATTTGGCCCTGATGGAATATCTGGACTTATAAAGGGCCCCGTATATCAAAGAGCTTGGGGCCTTATCAAGTCTAAATCCGACACTGCGTTTAATCCTTATTTAATGGGTTTGAACAATAATGTATTAATAATACTTAAAGGATTCAACCCAACCTAATCTTGGTTTTACAACCCTAATATATTTTGTCGTATATAAATTGAGACCAAAACCCTTAAAAACAAAAGAGAAAGTTACGCACCAAACTCAACAGCTGGGTTTTTATAAACCTCACTTGATGCAGTAATCGGGAATTTCACTGACGCTCTTTAGTGGACATACCCTTAACTCTTACCTTTCCTACCGAAAGAATGAACGTTTCTTTTTAATGTCTATCTGTTTCAGATGTATGT